>JAPYYV010007784.1:0-13544 GCA_030522625.1 Copidosoma aretas | reverse complement strand
AATATTAACACGATGTAAATCCTAAGCTTTTTAACTCAGTAGCCCGGGGGACAGAGAGTCAATAATATGATGATTAAATAAATTATTAATCAAATAAAACTATAACCTAAATACCAAGATTATGAACCGAGTTACCCGGAGGACAGCTAGTTAATATAAAAACAATTAAATAAATCATTAATCAAACAACAACTTAACTTAACTCCCAAGCATTTCAACCTAGTTACCCGGGGTAACAGCGAGTTAATAATATAATGATCAAATAAATTATTAATAAAACAACAAAGTAACCTAAATCCCAAGCTTTTTAACCCAGTTACCTGGGGGCCAGCGAGTTAATGAAATACTGATTGATCAAATTATTGAATAAATATCCTCTAAACTTAAATTCTAAGCTTTTTAACCAAGTCTCCCGAGGGGGGCGGGGAGCATGACAGCCGTCACATCGGTCTAATTGGCTATGAGCGAAGAGCACTCTGATTCGCCAGTAGATTCAGCGCATTATTCAACTTAATTTGGCCTACATTACAAAGTAAAAGGACTAAAGTTTTTTTTTTTCAAAGATAAATAAACGAAATCCTAAGCTCTTAATTCCCAGTAACCCAATATTATCTCTTGGCTTTAATTTTTATTAATCGTCTAATAATTCATATGCTGAGCACTTAATTGTTAGGGACCCAATAGGCTCGCCTTCTTAAACTTTAGTTTAATAATTAAATAATTTATATGCTAAGCACTTAATCGCCAGTTACCCAGTAGGCTTTAGTAAGCTGTTTTTTGGTTTATCAAATGAATAACTCAAATCCTAAGCAATCTATTTCCAGTTACTTAATAAGCCCGCTTGGCTTGACTTCTCTTTGTTAAATAATAAACTATATAAATATATGCTAAAAGTAATTAATATCTGTCGACGTACTCGACTAACTTCGCATAAGTATTGTACATCAAATGAACTATATGCCAAGTAATTCATCTCTGGTTACCCAATTGGCACGCTACCCTGGTAATAATAAGGACATTTCTGGTGATGTCTCTAACATTATTATTGATAGCATAAGAATCAGAACCAGGCGACCCGGAGAACCGACATTTGTTGCGATTAAATTGATATTATTATTATTGATAACATTAAAACTGATACCAAGTGATCCAGAGCGCTCAATTTTCTCGCATTTCAATTAATAACAGAATTATTAATAACATATGTACTAATTCAATACCAGGTGACGCAGAGCGCTTAATTGCCATGCGTTTAAATAATTACCTGCGTGTTGGTTAATAATATTATTTATGAGATTAGCACCACAAACGGTCAATTCTGAGCACTTGTTCGGGTAATTATCTAGTCGATGGTACACACCTCTGATTGCCATGCAATTTTAGCATGTTATACAGTTTGTTATTCCGAATAAGAATATATATACATGAGGCCTTTGATTTTTTATTAATAATAGCTTTACAGCAGAACTTATACAAACCAATATATTAGGAAGGTGTGGGTGTAGAATAATTTGCTGCAGAAATATTCCATATTATTAATGCGTTGTTTATAAAACCAGAATGACAAATAATAAGCAGAAATTCATATGCTTTCGTTACTCATAGTTTAAATAATGCAATTATACTTAATGAAGCCAAGCAAATAAGTGCTCCAGATTGACCGTTTGCAGTGCTAATCTCATAAATAATATTCTAAAAAAAGACGCAGGGAATATCAGCGCTCTGGGATACCTGGAATCAGTTCTTATGATACTAATAATAATGGTATTATTCTAAACACAAGAAGAATGAGCGCTCTGGGCCACCTCCTATTAGTTTTTGTATTATTAATAATAATAGTATTTATTTTAACGCGAGAAAAGTATGTGCTCTGGGTCACCTGGTACTCGTTATGAAGTTATTAATAATGACATTATTGATTAAATCGTTAGTAAGTCAGCGTTCTGGGTCACCTGATATTAGTTGTTATAGTATGAAGGAGGTCACTACCTGAAGGAATTAACAGACGGATTCCGTTGAAATTTCATGTACGATCAATAATGTAATGAAAAAGATTTTCGCAAATTTTCAAGACCTTTGGTTCCCTCTGAACCGAGAAATTGATGAAACCACTTTTTCAACTTTGACATCAGCTCTTATGGAAAATCGTAAAAATTTGCTCTTGTACTTTAAAATAATGATAGAATTAACAGTGGGTTTTTGGCAAAATCACAGCCAACAGTAAATTAATATCTGCTTAATGTTTATGAAAAAAAATCTCATCGATTAGTTTGCAGTGAGCAAAGATATCAATAAATATTTCGAAGAATAAATAAAACTCAAATGTTAAAAGATATGAAATGCGTGCGCATTTTTAACCTAAGACAGCCAAACAATCGTACCTCTCTCTCGCAACCCCCACCAAAGGTCGTGAACCTCCTAAATCAAAACGCGAGGAAAGTTAACGCTCTGGGTAATCTAGTATTAGTTCTTATGTTATTAATAATAATGTTAGAGACGTCCCCAAAGATGTTCTTACTTTTATCAGGGTAGCGTGCTGATTGGGTACCCAGAGATTAATTGCTTGTCATATAGTTTATTTGCTTGATATACAATGTTTATGCCACGTTAGCCGATGAGGTCGACAGAAATTAATTACTTTGGCAGATATATACATAGTTTATTATTTAGCAAACAGAAGTCAAGCTAAGCGAGCCTATTGAGTAACTGGGGATTATCTAATAAATAAAAGATACGGCAAAGGAGTCTATTGGGTCTCCAGGGATTCATTGCTTGGGATTTAGTTCGTACACTTAAGGAACGCAAAACATTTTTATTTTTTATTAATTTTCTTAATGATGTTTAAAATTGAAAACACTCGGGCTATTTAGTAAAGATACTTAAGTCGAGTTTGATAAAAACAAACGTTGAATCACAGTTTAATCATTCAATTCATATACTCTTTACGAAATTAATTTGTGTTAGAAACAAACGTATCTTTGGCTATATTATAAGTTAAGTGCGATTAAAGATAAATCATGATATATTTTACAGTTTAAATCTTTTTGTACGTCGACATGTCATGCTAATACAATTATGTGCCTTACGTAACATCAAATTTAAATCAAAATAGAATTACTCTGAAATTGAGGGCAGTAGTTACAATTATCTTTTAAATTATATACATTTAGTGTATACATGTCATACATTATTTACAAAGCATTTTTTTTTTTTAATCGTGATTCAAATGTAATTTAAAGATATAACTGTGATATAAATAATTGAAACCGTGATTTAAATCACTCAAATCACGTGAATAGACCCTCGGCTTGAAATATATATTATTTCATTATCAAACAAAAGTGAAGTCGAGAGAGCCTATTAAGTCCCTGAGAATAAAGAACTTGGCCTAAACATTATGTAATTATCAAACAGAAGTGAAACCGAGAGAGCCTATTGGGTCCCTAAGGATTAAGTACTTAGCATATACATTATTTAATTATTAATCCGAAGTGCAAGCAAGCGAGCCTATTGGGTCCCCGGGGATTGAGTGCTTGGCACATAAATTATTCAATTAATAATTCCAAAGTGCAAGCAAGCGAGCCTATTCGGTCCCTGCGGATTAAATGCTTGGCAAAAAATTTATTAGATTTTGATAAAATTAAAGGCAAGGGATCATATTGGGTTACTAGGGATTAAGAGCTTGAGATTTAGTTGATTAAACTTTGTAAAAGCGAACAAATTTTGTCTTTTTACTATGTAAAGTAAGTGCAATTGAATTAAATGATGTGCTGAATCTATTGGCGAATCAGAGTGATCTTCGCTCCTAGCCCATCAGACTGATGGGATGGCTGTCATGCTTTTCCCCGGGATACTGCGGGTTAAACAGCTTGGGATTTAGGTTACGTATTTATTTAATCAATAATTTATTTAATTATCATATTATTAAGTCGCTGTCCCCCGGGCTACTTGGTTAAAAAGCTTGAGACTGAAGTTGTGTAGTTATTTAAACTATAATTTTTTTAATCATCATGTTATTAACTCGCTGTCCCCCGGGTTACTGCGTTAAAATGCTTGGGATTTAAGTTAAGTTGTTTAATGAGTGATTTATTTGATTGTTATTATATTAACTAGCTCTCCCCCGGGTCACTCGGTTAAAAAGCATTGAATTTAGATTATGTTTTTATTTGATCCATAATTTATTTAATTATCATATTATTGACTCGCTGTCCCCAGGCTACTCGGTTAAAAAGCTTAGGATTTACTTTGTGTTGATAATTAATTAATAATTTATCTTATCATTATAATATTAACGCACTGTACCCCAGGTTACTGAGTTAAAATGCTTGCGATTTAGGTTAAGTTGTTTATTCAATGATTTATTTGATTGTTATCATATTAACTAGCTGTCCTCCGGGTAACTCGGTTAAAAATCTTAGGATTTGGGTTGTGTTGTTATGTAATCAATAATATATTTAATTATTATAATTTTAAAGCCCTGTCCCCCGGGTAACTGAGTTAAAAATCTTGGGATTTAGGTCAATTTGTTATTTTAATAATAATTTATTTAATCATTGTTTTTTTAACTCGCTGTCCCCCGAGTTACTCGGTTAAAATGCTTGGGATTTAAGTTGTGTAGTTATTTAACTAATAACTTATTTAATCATTATTTTACTAACTTGCTGTCCCTCGGGTATCTGGGTTAAAAAGCTTGGGATTTAAGTTGTGTAGTTATTTAATCAATAATTTTTTTATTCATTATGTTATTAACTCGCTGTTCCCCGGGTTACTGCGTTAAAATGCTTGGGATTTAAGTTAAGTTGTTTTTTAATCAATGGTTTATTGGATTGTTAGAATATCAGCCATCTGTCCTCCGGGTAACTAGTTTAAAAAGCTTGGGATTTAAGTTGTGTTGTTATGTAATCGATAATTTATTTAATCATTGTAATATTAAAGTTCGATCTCCGAGGTAACTAAGTTAAAAAACTTGGGATTTAGGTTAATTTGTTATTTTATTAATAACTTATTCAAGCATTATGTTATTAACTTAGTGTCCCCCAGGTTACTGAGATAAGATGCTTCGGATTTAAGTTAAGTTGTTGTTTAATTAATGATTTATTTGATTGGTATAATACTAACTAGCTGTCCCCCGGATTACTCGGTTAAGAAGATCGGGATTTAGGTTACTGGATTTTTGCGGTTTTGCTCGCATAGCCAATTCGAATTTCACGCCTTTGACTTGCGATGGTGATCTGTTCTAGTGCGGTAATGTAGGTTGACTGCCTTATCGACAGGCAGATAACTATTTAATCATATTTTCTAGTTTTTAAACTCCGTGCCAAAGGTCGGGCACCGGATTTGGGACACCTGGTTTCTAACTACCCAAGCGTTCTCGCGCATGCGCAGAGAGACACTCCAGCTTTCTCTCTCTGACAAGTTGGAGTGGGGGAGCCTCCCCGCCAGTAATTTAACTCAAGCCCTGCCCACTTCTAACAGCTCAAATTAGACAACTGATCACACACAACTGTAATTCACGATAGCCGAGTGGGCTAGTCGTTTTGCTCCTGATTGTGCATCGGGTGTTCTATTCCCGGCCAAGTCTTTTTTTTTCTTTTTTTTTTTAATATATATTTACTTAAAATATTTCATGGGATTTTTATAAGTGCAAATTTTTTTTTAAGATTCATTAGGTCTGAAAAAATGAGAATTCCAAGATATCAGTTATGCGTTATTTAGACCAACTAATTTTGTGTTTAATAATCTTTACTTAAATGTAATTAATTGCTATGTTATGCACAATAATTTTTGAGCTGTTTTACAATGATTTTTATCGTTTTAATATACAATATATTGCTTCATGTAACAACTTAACGATACAAAAAAGTTTAAAATAACTGTATGCAGGAAAATTCCACTATTTTCGAGCTGCTGCTCTCAGAGCACACCGATAGTATTTATCTCTCTTTTTCGACCGCAGTAAAAAAAGGGACTAGGTATTCTCGGAACAGTCGCTGGAAAATTCCATATCATGATACTGTCTTTATACCACTTTGCGGTATGTATCTCGGCGCGTTTTTTTCCTAATAAAAAATTAAAGTGAGCTAAAATAACATGCATTCAAAATATGTCGTTATACTGCGAACTTAACATTAATTAGTACTTGTGCTTAGGATTATGACTTTAATTTTTTCTTAGAGTGGTGTTCCCGATAGGCCTAATCTCTTTATAATAATGTCGAATATAATCTTTCAATTAACAAATTATTTAAGTAACAAGCGGCAATCATAAATACATACATGATTTGAGTAATCAAACACCGTATTTATTTTTCTCTTTTATATATTATACATAGTAATTCTGACATAATGAAATGAACAATTTAATTTTAAATTCAAACAATAAAAGAAAATCCAACACCTAACCAGGTCTTCAATGGCTTTACTGATAGATACTACATATATTGTACATGCTAATATATACTTTAATTGACAAAGTAAAAGCGTAAAAAAATCACGAAATCACTTGTTTATTTTTATATATGTATACTGATATTTGAAATATATAAAACTGTATTGTATATTTACAACATTAATCACCACATAAATAGAAAGTAATTGATGCTAGGAATTTGCAATGATTATTTACTTTGAGGGTCTTCTTTTGGAGTGATTTGAGACATCTGCTTATACATTTTGACATTGAACAAATCAAGGTGATAATCAGAAATTTGAAAATTCAGTGAGTTAATATCCAAAAAGGGAAAAAAAGATCGTATATAGCAAATTGCATTTGATGAATCAATTTCCATTTCATTCTTTTGAATACATTTATATGTACCGTTATTTAAGCACTGCATTTAAATACAGTACTTAAATACCTATACTTACGAATGTAGTATTGCAATACAGCAGTTAAATACCTGTATTTTTAAATCTGCATTTAAATATGCATTTATAAATACCGTTATTTAAGTACTGCATTTAGATCTGAATTTATAAATACGCATTTATAAATACTGTACTTAAAGATGCAGTATTCTAAAATACAGTATCTTAGAGTATAGTATTTAAAGTAGCATTTGAGTATTTAAATGTGTATCTTGCCCATCTCTGCATTTTATTAATGCATTATGTTAAACTCATGGCAGGAAGATATTTTGTAGCTCACTCTAATATTTTCTCAGAAAAAAAACGCGCCGAGATACTTATCGCAAGGAGGTGTAGAAACAGTATCATATCATGGAATTTTTCAGCGACTTTTCCGAGAATACTTAGTCCCTTTTTTACTGCGGTCTGAAAAGAGAGATAAATACTCTCGGAGTGCTCTGAGAGCAGCAGCTCTAAAATAGTGGAATTCTCCTGCATACAGTTATTTTAAACTTTTTCGTATCGTTGAGTTGTTACATGAAGCATTATATTGTTTATGGAAACGATAAAAATCATTGTACATCAGCTTAAAAATTATTGTGCAAAACATAGCAATTAATTACATTTAAGTAAACATTATTGAACACAAAATTAATTGGTCTACATAACTTGTAACTACTATCTTGAAGTATTCATTTTTTCAGACCTAATAAATCTTAAAAAAAAATTTTGCACTCATAAAAATCCCATGAAATATTTTAAGTAAATATAAATTAAAAAAAAAAAAAGAAAAAAAAAGTAAAAAAAAGACTTGGCCGGGAATAGAACACCCGATGCACAATCAGGAGCAAAACGATTAGCCCACTCGGCTATCGTGAATTACAGTTGTGTATGATCAGTTGTCGAATTTGAGCTGTTAGAAGTGGGCAGGACTTGAGCTAAAGTACGGGCGGGGAGGCTCCCCCACTCCAGCTTGTCAGAGAGAGAAAGCTAGAGTGTCTCTCTGCGCATGCGCAAGAACGCTTGGATAGTTAGAAACACTTAATGCCATCAGCCTGGTACATCATCCAAGGCAGCATGATTTCATTGCAACACATTAGTACTTAATCGCAGAGCGCATCGAGAATGCTGTCGCAGTGGGCCAGTCGCAGAAGCGGTACCTTCCGTACGGCTCAGCATGCTGCGCAGAGTGCGTGAATTCAGGGCTATCTCTTCCAAATCATTCGAAATTTTCTCTAAACTTACCGACTTAAAGTTGATAAGGAAGATCTTTACTTGGAAAAAATTCTTCCGGACTTACCTTAGGAGAATTTCTTAAAGAAATCTAATTTGGCCGATCCAAGATGATGGACTACGTTTATTTATCTTTAAAATTTGATAAAAATTGCTTTACAGGAGTTCTTGGGTCGATGATCATGAATAAAAAGTTAGTTTAAACGAATTTAAAATTGCTGATGCAAGATAATGAACAAAATTATTCTTATTTTCCTTTAAAATTCAATGTGAACTGTACTAGTGCTGTCTTTTAGGTCACTCACGCTGATTGCGAGCCAGTGGCCGGTCTTAAGGATTTTGTATTAGCTAATCCAATAAGAAAATTTGTTACAAATATGCTGATATAATTTATGACTATCTAGTTTAAAGAATAGCATTAAAAGATCTATATATTATTTTGATGATCACGACATACATATAAGGTACGTGATATCAACAAGTGCTATTGTACGTTATGCATCAGACAAAAACTGTAGAAATAAAAAGAGAATATTTTTATAGATTTTTTAGGGATGTCTTATTTTTAACGATATTAAATAAGACTAGTAAAAGAGTATAATAACTTAAATTGGCACTTTCACCTCGTTTTGTAAGATGTATTTTTGTCATATGTATTTTTTTTGTTATTCAAGGATATCTTGTATTTATGCAGTCTTCATACAATTTCTATATCCTTATCACTACAAAATAATTATGAACTTTTTAGCATGGTCATTAATGTTTTCAGCAAGTATAATCATACAGATTTTTAAAACTAATTTGCAAACATAATCTAATATTTCGAGGATGCATTTTATTTTAAAACTAATTTAGGTCAATTATGAAGATATCGTAAGCATAACTTACTATGAATATTTCAGTCAGTTTTATATTCTGAACTACTACTTTTATCTGCATGCTTCATACTCAGCAGAATCCACAATTTTTGGAGTAGTTTTACTAAAATGTTTGTAAAATACATGTATAACATTTTATACTTTTACCACATATTACTTCCTTGCATTACTCTCACCTGTTTGCTATGAATTCGTTCATATCCAGGGGGAGATTTGCATGTTTGGTTTCTTTGATTCTGTCATTAATCAAAATCCATGATATGAATGAATCACTTGTGTAGATCGCTCTGTTAAAAATATCAGTTACTCTTGCTTCTCTCGATACTTGTCGTACCTGAGAAGTCACGTTTTTTCCATTAATCAGTGCCACGACTCGTTGGCGTCTTCTGAGTATTAGAGAATGGGAAGCGGAAATTGTCGTGCTACAGCACAACCATGTTATGAGAGTTTATGCAGTGCAGGATTCAATAGCCCATGAATACATGGTGTAATACAATTTATATGCTTTTCGTGCGAATTTTTTCAACTCTTCTAAACGTAAACAAAACCCTTGAATAACAGTACTAATCAAATTTTAAAGAAAATAATTAAAATGCAGTCCACCATCTTTGATCAGCCATATTTAGTCTCCTAAAAATAACCTTTTTATCGTGATCAGAGACCAAAAAAATCCCTTAAATTGTAGTCTTATCGGATTTTAAAGAAAAAAAATTGTAGTCCGCTATCATCGATCGTGCATGTACTTTATTTTTTGGAGCCATTTCTGTTTTTTTACGAAATTATTATTCATGTTTTTCCCAAAATTATAATTGTTTGTAACAATAAAATATACTCAGCCCTATTTTTCCTTAATGCACAATCATTATATCAATAAAATAAAAAAACAGAAATAAGTTAATATCTGCTTTCTATCGCGAGATTTACGATTTTGAAACAAAAAGAAGCAAAATCTCCCACTGTGGTGGCCCTTACAGAAAATTTATTGTAACCTTGCAGTTTGTGCAAGGCTCTTTTACTAAAACTGTTAGAGAGCCTTGCAGAAATTGCAGTATTATACTATATTTCCTGTACGGTTTGCTTTACTAGAGGCAGCCGTATAGTTTCTGTAATATTATATCTTACTAAAACAGTAATTTTTTTTCTCAGTGATACCTATATGTGCACAGTAGCTTTACACGTGGGATTTTCGACAGGCTTGATGTTGGGAGCTCTGGAATCCTAACATCAAGCTTCGTTCTTCAAAAATTTTTTAAGTTTAAGTGCTCTAAATTCCATCTACGAGACGTCCAACCAATCTAGCCCTGCAGGTTCAACGAAGATTGACGTCTCTCTTTTCCATTTTTTGTTCAGTGTCAATACAATTGGGATGTTAAACAAAAAATTCCGTTAGGCCCGTCGTTCAGATCAACGAAAAATATTGGACACATGTTTTTCCATTTTATTATACAAACAATACTTTACTACGATACAGCTTGTCAAATTGTAAGGGTAAGGGTGAAAGACGTTCCGATTGCAGTAAATTTTAAGAAATCGTGACGTAATTTGCCCCCCCCCCTCCCTCCCTTCTAAACTTTAACTTGCCATATCTTCGTAAATTTTGGTCAACAAGAGAAACGACGAAAAAATACGTATCTAATATGTTATGATAATCTTTGTGACGGACCAAATAGGAATCCAACTTTATTTTAACATACTAATTCAATGCGTTTGTTGCACAGAAAGAAGGGAAATTTCTTATGAACTCCTGTACTTTATTCTTAGGATTTTCCGGATATATTTTTTGTCGTATATTTCTGACACTTTTTAAAGACATTTTGGTGTAAAAACACAAAAAAAAATCTATTACTATTTCCATGTATAATCGAATAAAAGTTTTTGTTTCAAAACGTTACAACCTAGTTAAAAGTCGAAAAATTGTGTTGCCTTTTATTGGCACTTCTTAACGGGGTTGGGTAGAGATCCATGACCTACATACATAGTTCACCGAAGCGGACGTTGCGGAATCGCTTTTTTACAGTAATTCATGATAATATTAAGTTGCTAATATTGAGGAGAATGGGATATCTGTGAAAACTTTGCACGTGATATAAGTACCGGTGAAATACCAATACTATGTACATGGAGCACGTTAAACGGCAAGTCCACGATGTACAGTTTAGTGTATTTATACAATTCCGTTCGGAAGTTGGTGGTACCTTATAATTATGCATGTTTCTATTTATTAATCTGGACAAGCGAATTCTTACCTTTAAGCCGTCATAAGATGACTTTCAGGAGGCTCTCCACGATATATATATATATATATATATATATATATATAGCATTTAATTTGTAATAATTCTTAAAGGATGTAGTTAGCATGTAACAAAATCAAAGTTAATTACAGACTAAACAAGAACAATTCGATTGTCAAAAAAAAAATTTAATTTTTTAATTTTGCTTTTTACATGTTCAGGTACTGTTCGGTATACAAAAAAACTTAATAAAAGTCAAGAACCTTTTTTGAATTTAATCTGATTTTTATTTTTCAAGGCTTGGATTTTTATGTGATAGATTTCGAACAAGGTTACTACAGATATTTTTTAAAATATGCTATGCATAAAAAGTTACGGAACTATTGCTTATACATATATAAATCTTGCAAAACGTATATACAATAGGACCTAACTTTTTATGAATTGCATATTATATAAAATTTTTTCAATTACTTTGTTCGAAATCTTTTAAGGAAGAATCCAAGCATTGAAAAATAGATATCGGATAAACAACAAAAAAGTTTCTTGACTTTTACTGAGTTTGTTTTTACATGGCAGTGGTTTGAGAGCGAACAATCAAAATAATTTGAATTCTAGAAAGTAATGTATTGTTTTGCATGATTGTAAATAAAAATTACCTGAAACGTTAATATTTACTTATTAACAACTACAAATTTCCGACACAACGCGCCAATACCATATGTAGTGCACCAATGCGGTGCTGCCGTCCTTGCCTTGATGACAAGATTCAGCGAGCAAGTTACTATTATTACTCTGCATAAACCTCCTGATTGTAAGAAAACTGTAGACGCGATTTTGCTCAAACTCGGCATGAACGTTGCTACAGTATTCATTAACAACATATCTGTTTTTTATACGTTTTTATTGCTACATCATGAGTTATAATTGTTTTTGTAATAATTCTCTGTGCATTTCTCATTAGAGCGCATGTTAAAGACGACGAAAAAAGGAAATATTATGAATTTTTTCTCGAAAACTGTAATCACGATTATCTTCAAATTTGGTGACTAAATCCATGCAGTTTTTATTTACAACATATATTTTTTTCAGAACATTTTCATCATTAAGTGATTTGCACCCCAACTCCATTAAGGGGGCTCCGCTGCGGCAAGGCAGTGCCTACATTAATCTTAGGGCGTTTATCACGGAGTCACGTTCAACTCGCCAGTTTTCAATATATACTTAACGAATCAGGCCTAAAAAATTTACTGAAATTTCTAAGACTGTCTACTCTTCCATATTATTTGTAAAAAGTTTAAATGTTTGACGGCTTTGCTGAGAAAATTATCCTATCTTAAAAGAACCACTGTCACGTGACTGAAGCCAAAACTTGAGCTAATTTAATTGGTCGCATGCGATGACATAGTCTGAAGAGCGGGTGAATTTTAAAATAGAGGTTTCGTGTATCGATTTTTGTATATGAATATTTGTTAAAATAATATTTGAACTAAGCGTGTCAACAAGTATGGATTATTTCAGTAAGTGAAAATGGATTATTTAGGTTAGGTAAAAATAAAGTGGGAGACCCCGGCAAAGTTTAAATAATTTTGATACCTGAAAATAATCCTGGAAATTAAAAGAAAAATTGTCTAAAGGCCGTAGCATTATTATTACATCAACAATTATTTAAGAGAATATGGAATTTTTTTAACGATGTCAAATTATGACCCTACATACCGACTGTTCAATATAAGATGATATAATCCTATATTAAAAAAGTGATGCATCGCTTTTTAAAACGCGATTTGATTGGTTGTCGATGTTGCACCTCATTGGTAAGTCTCGATTAAATTTAACAGTTTAATTTTAATCTCCAAGTATAATGTGCTAGCATTTATTACACATGTACACTGCATGAATCGGTTGTTAATCGCAACTCATAAGCTTTTACGTGGAAGTATATTTCCGCAGAAGCAGGTGATATAACACTATAATATTAGTGTTCCGTCTATAACCGACTCTACAGATGGAGTTTAACCCATATAAAGCTCAAATGGCTAATGATAATGAATAATTTAGTTCTATCACATTGTTATTATCATAGAAAATTTTTTTCCAGTTCTTTGGTATTAACTATTTTTTAGCATAAGCCTAATAAATTCCGGTAATAAGAATAATTTTTTCATTGAATGGTTACCATAAAGTTCAAGGATTTATTTATAAAATTCATTTACTGTAAAATAGAATAATTTCAACATCAGGTTATAATACAAAAACAAGACAAATATTTATATCGGTCTTACAGTCACATTAATAAATAAACATTAATATTATTTTTAATTTGACGTATGTGTATGTGTAATTTTTAAAAT
>JAPYYV010007783.1:0-13126 GCA_030522625.1 Copidosoma aretas | reverse complement strand
TTATTATGTTTAACAGCACGTTGCAACATCTACTCACCTTGCTAAACTACGGAAAAAAGGCCCGCGACAAAAACTTCTGTCAGATGTAAATGTTGGCGCATCCTCGTCGGTTGGAGAAATAAAAAATGAGTTTTTTCAAGATTTGTGCGAAACGATGCTTGCATGTAACATACCGATGCATAAGCTCAACAATTCCTTTTTGAAACGTTTTCTTCAAAAATATTGTGTACATCACAACATCCCAGATGAGTCTACACTACGAAAAAATTATGTGCCGGCAATTTATGAAAAGATACTGAAAGAAATACGAAGCAACTTAGCTATCTGGGTTATCAAGCATTATGCCGAATTGACAATTTTATTAATGGCGCAGATAATTCCTTACCTGACGTTATTACTCCACAAATCGCACCTTAATTCAAATACTGCCCTACAACTTCAGTAGATGTGGAACGCTCTTTTTCTGTACACAAAACGATTTTGCATGATCGATGACATAATCTCTCAATGGACAATTTGGAATGCTATTTTATTGTATACTGTTATAAAAATATGAATATTTTGTAATAAAAAAGTTTTGCATATACTTGCATATTTTCGTATTTATCCTGCATATTTTTCCATTTTTTTGTGCATATTTGTCTGCATATTTCGACCTTTTTTTTGTGCATATAATCCGGTCCCTACTCATATATTATGCAATAGCCAAGCCATAAGGAATGCGAAATAGTTGGCAGGTCTATATAACGCTGCTCAATACTTTTATTTTCAAATAACTGACCTTATAAATATTTATTTCCACGGAAATTGTACTCACAAATTTATTAATAAAACAGTTTAAAACACTTCACAATATATTGAATGTCAAGCCCAAAACTATCAGCCCGTTGAGGTGTCCATTCATATGCATTGTAGAGCAGCTTACACTTCAATCTTGAAATGGCTTTACAAAGTGCTTTATCTCATCCATCAACTACACAACTGTATGCAAAATTAGCACTGTATATAAGTACTGTTAGGTCTGAAAAAAGGTCACAATTTTTGCTATGAGTAGTCTTTAAGTAAAACTTTTTTCAGCTGATTTAAGGATTTTTCAAAGTCAGTATTCTCATACAAAGTCATTGTTCTTGTACATTCTAAAGAACTCACAATATTTGGCAGCAGTTTTTTTAAATAATTTACCTAAATTTGAAGAAAAAAAAATTGTGCGATTTGTATAAAAGGAAATTTGGTGACTGTCGAACTCGACAGATACAAGTTTTATCATATTTCTCTATGTAACTTTATTTCTAAGAATTCCAGACAAAAACACTAAGAGAAAAAAGTTGTTCAGAATGCAATTCAATTCCAAAAAAATCACTTTCCGAAAGCGAGTAATGATCAGAAAAATAGTTCATTTTTGGCGCTGGATCTTCGACAATACAAATTCATCATTTTTCAGACCTTTATATGATGATAATTCTGGAGCGCAAAACAGTTTAATTTCAAAACTTTGCAAAAAGACTTTTAAAAAGTATTAATTATCTGCAATCATGCACGCGTAATTGTCGTTAAAGCTATCATGTAAAAAGTGTGTGGTTTCATGGATAGTTGTGATCAGTGATAGCATCGACATTCATTTTAGAAGGAAGAATTAGTCCACACAATGAATCGTATTTGTCATGATTAAGATAAACAAGAGAAAATTTGACATTTTGATGTCATTTTGGGCGTACAGTCTTAATTTTTCGTGTATCAAACTGAAACCTGAAAATTTTTTTTACATTCCGAATGTAGCTTCCCAGACGTACGTTTATAAGTATTCATAAATATATAAATAAAATAACAAGTGTGTTTAAAATTTGAAACATGCATTATTTGACAGTTCTTTTATACATTTACCAGCTTCGTTATCTTATATTATCAATGAACATGCTTAGGGTAGGGAGTACGCCAGATTTGGTTTTGAATCCATTTCCGCGTATAAATTGGACAATTATTAGTGTTTATATCAAGAAATAAAAACTTCCAGGATACTGCACTAATTTTCAAGCCCAGTGCATTAATTCTATAGATTAGGTATAGTGGTATCCCTTCATTTTTATAAATATTTATAGGCGTGAAAATACTTAAATATGGACAATAAATAAGGATTATTGGATTCACATTCATTGAAATGTATATTTCCCATTTTTCCGACGTATACATGTTCGAAATTTTGTACAGACAATAGAAAATTACAGTTCAATTTTGAAATTATAAGCAAAATAAAATAAACAAAATTATGTACTAATGCTATTTTGAGTCAGTCTATTGGATAAATATTTGTCTTCCATCATGCAATCATGACAAATAACATGATCACGACTTGAAATTCAACAGGCAACAAATAATTTAATTATTATATATACATAAAAATTGAATTATTTGTGGAACACTTCATCGCCTACAGGTACCCACATACTCACAATCGAGTATAACTTTGATTAGGTATCAACGATGAAAAAATTTCATCATTCGTGCGTTTAAAAACTTTTTAAAAGTGTATTATTTCATAATTAACATTAAAATCGTGATTTGCTTTAAGATATCTATGTGATTTCAAATACAGAAAGGTTAGATGAATCATTTGATGATAAAACAAATTTTCTGAATAATTTAAGTAACCAAAATTAACACTGGAGACAAAAAAAACTTGTCAATTTACATCGAGGTTGAATTGCTGCAATCAACGACAATTAAAAAACAACACATTCAATTATGAGTTTGACACCTGTATGATAAATCTCTATGGCTCAGGTAAAGTGGAAGCAAGAAATAGTGACTTGATGTTTAGGTCTGCCAAGGGCGCATGATGCTGCAGCGCTAGTGAGGCAGGAGTAAAATAAGGTAGCCTCTCGTCGAGATTAGTTCCAGAAGCACGTGCTATGGGATGGTGACTGACAACTTTTGACCGATTATAGGGTGCCAGGAAGGCAAGACTCCAGCCAATCGGAGCGCTTAAAATATCGATATCTAAAGGTATACATCAATGTAAACCGGGAGCTTGCCTCTCTGGCGCCATCTGAGCTGAGCTTGCTAGGTCGCCATCCTCATTGGCGAATGAGAAACTGCAGACTGTATGTTATCGAGATGCGATGATTCCTATCATGGGTGTGCTGTTGAAGAGCTTCGTGACTGCGGCACCCAAACTCTATAAAAAAATTTGGAAAAATAACAAAAAATTGCGCGTGATTTCCTCGTTATTTTCTGTTTTGTGAAAAAATTGCGCGATACTTATTATACGAGATATTAATAAAATCGTCTGGGTGCTGGACAAATTTTGATTTTGAATTTTCTCCTTGACTTTAGTACATAAAGTGAATTACTCAGCGGGAAATATTTCCGCGCGGTTCACGCAATGATTGTAGTATTTTTTTATTCTTTCAATCGTCGACGTAGAAGTGAAAAGAATAAAAAATAGTCTCTCGCACGTAAGGTTAGGTTGAGTGATAATTTGCAATATTTTTAACGTCGTTCGTCTGCTAAAGTTTATTATGGTGCAGCGCTCTCGACTACGGCAGAATTACCGTCAGGTTACCATAACCAACAATTTTTAACATGGTGACCTGCGGTTTGGTATCAGCGGCTTCGAGGTAAGTGTTAAGACGGTGCTATATAACTGCAGCCTCTAATTTTTTAAACTCATTCTCCAAATAATCCGAGTCCTCTTCCCTTAGGAAGGCAGAGAAGGCTTCCAGGTCTCAGAGCGCTTCGCCCTGTTGCAAGTAAAGCGCTATCACTTCTTGTCGGTCAACAGTCACGTGGTCAAAAAGTAAATCGACAAGATAACGCAAAAGTTCCTCGTCCACGGTAAGTAGAACGTCACCAAGGAGTTCCAGGACTTCGTCCAGATGTTCCTGAACAGTTTCGACTCCGACAGGCATCCTCAGTGCGACGTGCAGTGATCCTTGCTGTGTCTCTTGTTGATTTTGGCCAGTCAAACTAACAAATCATAGATGAGTGCAGGCAGTTCTTCAAATAGGGACAGGAGGTAAAATTTCACCGATACTGCTGAGGATGATAAGTCTAAGGCAATCAACTGAGCCCAGTTCTTGAAAGGAGAGTTAGAGGTTTTTTGCAACTACGTGAGAATTACCGACAGCGTAAGTATTTTCTCACAAAATATTATGTTTTGACTTTGCTGTAGTTTTTTACTTTGATCTATTGATCTTAGGACTGGTCAGAGGATGAGAACAATCGCCAGTTGAACTTATCTCTGCGTAATCAGCAAAGAGCGTCAACTCAAAAAAAAAAATAATGTTCCTCAAGAAACAGAAATTCTGGAGACATCATCCGAAGAAACTGACGGAAGTGTATCGCAGGATATCATAGTGCCGACAAACTGGCTGAAGAGAAATATTCAAAATACGTGGTGTAACGAGCTAGACTGGCGTCAGTGCAAAGTTGACAGTCGGTTCGAACATGCCCATCTATTGGAATTCTGATCAAGAAGAGTCACAAGAACCTTGGTATTGCCAGCGAGTACTTGGCTCTGAGAGAACTGCTGTGGATAATATTGGACTACGTGCTCATAAAACATTCGTCAATTTTTTGTCATATATTCAAGTATGTACTAACTAAAATATCTAAAAAATGTTAATATTGAGTTAATTCTAGATTTTATAAATTTATATACAGCATCAGATTTTGAAACAATAGAAATAACGTCAAGGCAGCTTATAATTTTTATATCTTTTTTTTGTAATAAAATTTATTTTTTAAATATTTTCACAATACTAATTTTAGTTTTATAATAAAATTTTTTTATGATTTAAGATAAATACTAGCTTCTATACTAGAGTCTGATGTTTATGCATATAATAATACTTGTCGAATTCTGCGTTAATCTCTGTGATGCATGTACAAATACAATTTAAAAAATTAAGTATTCATATATTTTAAAATTTTTTTCAATTTTACCTCCTTTAAGTATTAAAATTTTTTATAAGAAAAAGAAAAAAAACAAAGCAAAAATTGTTTTAGTCTATTTTTGAGAAAAATTTTATAAGACTAACTGTAAATATATGTCTTAATCACAGTTATACTGCATAACCTGCGGTACGGTTCAAATAAATATTCATAAACATCATTCACAAAAAGAGTTTTATTTATTATACTTTGTAAAATGTACATAAAAGAGAAGTGCAACATTTATTTCTTTATCATTTCATTTTGAAAAGTTTTTGACTGTTTTTTTTTAAATCATTGTACTTTTTCCAGTTTTCGATTAAAAAACGACAGTACGCTACATAGTGAGAGAAGCTGTATTTTTTTTTTTTTCTTAACTAACCATTCCAGTTAACAAATACGTTTCCCCTTTGATTATTATTTTAATTTTTAGGTCACTGACTCGAACGGGTATCATCTTATTTTGTATTATTTTAATGAAGTACTGTTTTGTTTTTTATGAAACATTAGCCATACAAAAACAAATTTCACAGGCCTCTAATTTAGTTTCAAAAATCAAATTAAGAGTTCTTAAACTTTCATCACTATTTCTCAAATAGTTTTCAGTATTTGAGGTCGTGTAGTTAAACAGTTTTTTTATCTTGCCATGGGTACAGTTGAATTTGTTCTCAAGACTATAACAGTTATGCATAAATTTATCGACAAAACAATAAACACTTTTATCACATGAAATCTCACTACTTTCGAGGTTTTTGCAATCAAGTAGTACCTGTAATCTTGCTTTGTACAATTCTTGAAGATTCCTCTTTTCAGAATACGTATACACAGCTTTTAAAAAAAGAGATAGTGGATTCTCCATGCATTTTTAATTTCATTTTTTAATTCCGGAAAGGTAATTATACTATAAGTCAACAGTTCTGCAAAACTATCAATACAACTAGTGTTTTTACAAGTGTATACTATTTACAATATTTTATTGGCTTTAAATTGCTGCCATTCTGTATAATTTTATCTTTAAGGCCGTGATTTTGAGGGTATTGATAATAAGCAGAAATGGCTGGGTTTGTACTACAATATTTAGATGGATTTTTTAGATTCAATGTTATATGATGTAATCTACAGTTTGAATATTTCTCAGATATATACTCGTCTTCTTTTATTAGAGTTGATTGATGTTCATATTTAAATGCATCTGTACTTTGCGGTGATGGTAATTCAAAATATTCAGCATTTAGTGATGATAATTGAGGTATATCTGAAATATTTTTACAATAACTGTGATCGATATCATGCGTTACATAAGTTTTGTGGCACTGAATGCTTTTCTCATTCAAACAACCACCAGAAATATCTGAAGACTCGGTTTTATTTTCACAATCAGCTTTTTCCTTCCAATTTTCTTGAAAGTTTAGAAAACTATACTGCAGATCTTTCAAAGGTGCCGCACGAGTCCGTTTTTTAGAAAAAAAACAGTCGCTCTTCATTACTTCTTTTTTTTTAAGAATTCTCCATGCTCTACAACAAATTCTGTCATATCAAAAACTTTTTCCTGTTTGTCCAGAGCGAATAAATTAAGAATATTATCAGAATAATTTTCTTTTATCCGCGAAATTTCACTAATTTTATCGAAGTCATTTGACACTATAATCTTGCTCCAAATTGGAAACCATGATAAAAAATGTAATAAAAATTGTAAAAATTTGTTGTTATAATGAGGATTCAGTGTGTTTGATTCTTCCAATTTAGCGATCCAACTGTACAGTAGCTGCGGAACTATTTTTGGTATAGGGGGCTCATAAATTATAAGTGACAAAGTGATAGTAAAAAAAAATAAAATAAAAAAAGGTCACATGAAATAAAATCAAATAGAATATAGTTTCAAAACATGTATGTTTGCCACTGTATACATAACCAGTTATTTTTAATCATTCTGGTAACATAAATACTTTAGCTCTTTCATTGTTTCGACCTATAAATTCCTTTCTCAATTTATTGATGGTTAAATTTTCGATTTCTAATTTGTGAACATTCAAAAGGAGTAAATTCGTTATTCTGCTGTGTGTCGTGGTACTTCGTAAATCAGTTTTTACGGCAGCTTTTTTGGCACCAGATGCCGTAAAATTAGGGCTTTGTAAATCACTAGCAAGCTTTTCACATGGTGCAAAAATTAATCTAGAAATATGTAGGGCATAACAGTTTCAAATAGCTGCAAGTGCTTTGAGTAGCCTTTAATAGTTGTTCTTCGATCATCACGAATATATCCTGGTATATCTAGTAAGTCTCCAATAGTATTTTGCACACGCTTTAAATTCGTAGTAAATCTGTCGATTGCCTTGACTCGAACAGCCCATCGAGTTGGGCATAATACAAGTAAATTTTGAGATTGAATATTTTGCATTCGATCATGGTCGCGGGCAATACAATATCTTTGTATACCGTTTTTCGTTTAGAAGAATCTAAAATAACATTTGTGACATTTTTAACGCTTGTAAGAGCATCATTTATTATTTCAAAATTTCGAGCTATTTCTTGAAAAGTCAAATCTAGTGAGTGATTAGAGCAATGTATAAAAATTTACCTTAGGTACTCTTCACAAATTCATTGTTGCACACCAGTTATTTTTCCCGACAAATGGGCAGCTTCGTCAAAATAATGACCTAATAATTCTTTTAAAAACTAAGTTCAATCTTAAGCATACGTCCAGTATAATTTTAAATAGCTTTTGTATGTAAACTGCGACTTTGATGCTTATTAAACTTTTCAATTGCTTTTTTCCAATTATCAACACCTGTTGTAAAAAAAGAACATTTTTTTTCAACTAAAAAATCATCACTACAAGCTTGTAAATACTCAAAACAAAAAATGTATCTTTATCACAATCATAATGTAGCCATTTGTAAGTCTGAAACCATTTTTTTTGGCATGAACGCTTCTAGCTATTTTTTGGGAATTTGAAATGAGAAGGTGGGACGAATCTAACGTCGTCAATCAAAATACTTTCGGGATCCCTTTGGCTTGCAATCGGCAACGAACCAGTACTTTCATTACTACTAACAATATCGATACTTTCATCGTAAGCCATGTTGTCTGGAGTAATTGATTCTTGTCTTAGGTCACATGTCGGCTCTTTATAATCTTTTTTCGTATTTTCTTTTGACGAATTCAACCAGCGTTGAAAGCTATTTTTTCTACCATTTTGCATCAATTACTCAATGGCCAAGCTAAAAAATAACTCCACTATCATTAATAAATTTTTATCATCAATAGTTATTGTTTGGAGATATTATTAAATTTAAATACTAATATAATTTCCGTTATTATTTTTATAATATGAATAATTTTAAAAAAAGATAGAGAAACAGTATATACAACCAAAGTGTATTTGAATCAAATCTTCTCAAAACACAGTGAGGTAAGTTTAATATATGACATACACCATATTAAAAAAACTCCATGATACAATTAAAATACAAGCGTTATTCAATAAAACTTTGAATTAAACAAATGCCATATGTTGTTACACTATTCGCTACAAGGAGGATTATTTTCTAAACAGGCATGTAGTATTACCGTGTGACGTGTAGAGATAAATATTGGACTGCAAGGATGAGCTTGTGGGCTTGTGTAAATTATTGTGCGTGCAGGTCGTGCACTGCACGATCGCATAAAGGGACCGCGGATCCGGGGGTCAGGGGGTAGGGGGGATTTGACCACTGCGACCACCGGGTCGCATGTGTAAACATTTTCAAAAAGTTTTGCGTCCGATAGAATAAATGTACTGTTTGATCTGCTGCAAGGGATATCAATTTAATCATAAAATACTGTACTCGACAAAATTTGTGTGATCCAGAACGGCTAATTGTGACGGGCTGCCTTTGAGGTTACACATACGGAACAAATTGTTGCTGACATGTTGACATGCCAAATTCTCTAGACCAACACTCAAAAGATGAGCCTGAAGCCTGTAACGTATCAAAGAATTAAATAGCTATACGCAGAGACTTGTGATAAACATGGGAAATATTGGAAGCGAGTGGTGTGCACTGATGATTTGTTTAGGTTTTCTTCCGATTCTCACGCGTTACAAATAGACATGCCAAAAAACTTGTATTTTGATTATACTATGTACACTGATTGCTATTTTCATTAAATGCACAAAGTGCTATGAAATTAAAAGAACCAAATTATAGACGTCAAAACGAAAAAAATTTCACTAACTTTAGTAATAACATTGCATGTACCCATAATAAAAAGTTATGCATAACATACCTTCGACTGCTGCTCG
Source organism: Copidosoma aretas (assembly GCA_030522625.1). Classification (NCBI taxonomy): domain Eukaryota; kingdom Metazoa; phylum Arthropoda; class Insecta; order Hymenoptera; family Encyrtidae; genus Copidosoma; species Copidosoma aretas. The sequence continues at coordinate 3,912 of JAPYYV010007783.1, read as the reverse complement.
AATTCTCAACCTTAAACGAACAAGCTCAATAAAAGACTCGGTTTCAGGCTTTTCCTTTCAAGTTAAGCTCATTCGGAAAACGTATTTATTATCAGAGACTCGAGATAAATAAGATTATTGTGAATAAAAATTATTTACTAAGGTGGCTAGCCAAGTATACGTAACAGTTGTCTGCGAAAAGTCTGAGGTCTTAGGCCATCGCATTGCCGCTCAGTCCCTCGAGTCACTCACTACCTGTACATATGACCTACTATACTGTCTCATTCTGATGCTTAGTGTAGGTAATCGACGCAAGCGCAACGTAGCCTTATCTTAATATAGTCTGCTGCTTGGCCCGACTAAAGTGCTGGTGCACTGTTTAAACGTTGAAAACTCGATTTTCTATTGTACTTATCCTGACAAACATTAAATCAGGTGCTTTAGGCTGCATAAAATGCGGCCCAGAAACGAAATCAATTAATAAGATGTTCACTAAATGAATAGATTATGAACGGATAAGTAGTAAAAAAAAAAGTAAAGCTAGATATGTTGATTTAAACTCTAAGGTAAAATGTTTTCGGATAAAGGGATGTATATCAGAACAGATTTTCTGAGTTTCACTTGCTCAAAAAGTGGGGAGGCTTAGCCTCCCCAGTTCTGCAGCCCCTGCTACTGTAGACGCTTTGATAAAACTCTTATAAGTAATAATACACAAATTTATCTTTACTATCCAAATTCTTACAGAACATATTATTTGTAAACGTAACTTTTTGTTTGTTGTTAACAATAAGTTCATACATTTTTTCAGTTTCTGGCGTAAAATTGTCCAATAATTTTTTCCTTTCATCCCTCCAATCTTAGTTTTGGTATTCACAAGAAATAACATAAATTAAATCTTTTACGATTTCTAAAAAACCGTCATAATGATATATTGAACTAACGTTAATTATGTTTTTAACATAAAATTCTTTAATCAATTTAAATTCTTTTGGAAAAAAGGCATCAATTATTTCCATTATGTATAGTATAGTATTGTAAAGATCTATTGTTATTTTACACAGTAGGACACTTTGACATTTTCCGATTAAAAATTTAAAACAACTTATATTATGATTTTCAAAGGAACAAAGATTAAAAGCTGATGATGCGCCCGCGCCGTTGTAAATGTTCTGTAAATCTGGCACTGCACACTCCTGCGGCAAAGGAATCTCTTCTCTTAACCACTCAGAAATGCAGTATTCAATAAAGTTTTTGTCAGTTCTTGTAATTACAGCCTGCCAAAAGGTAATCACCTCATTTCTACTATCCTTACAACGATTGAGAACAAAAAATAAGTACTACTCTCTTCGAAGGAAAACATTTTGTCAAAAAATTCATTTTCAAGGATAAGCACGACAGTTGCTCCTAAACAACGAGAATATTTCTTCCACAGACTAATTTGCTCTGGCCAACAGTAAATAATGTGAAATGGTTATTCGCTAATCTCTTTCAAGGATCATGGGAACATAATGTTCATCTGATAAGAGAATCACCACAGTAATGAGTGATCTCGCTCTTGCGAAAAATCTAACTTTTTCTCATGGTCATCTTTCTCCTTATCACAGTTTTTACTATTATGCCGAGAAAGTTTGATTAATATATTGTTACGATTCTGATGTATCCTTTCATGTAAATTGTGTTTCTTAATTTTATCATCTAATGCTTGACAAGCAATATCCCATACAGAATGTGATTCTTGATCAACTATGAGTTTGTGGTGATCGATGAAAAGATCAAAATTCCGTAATTTGCTCAAAATTATTTCATCAGATATAGCTGGAGCTCTGCCCCGTTTCTTGATGACAACAGGCATGCTGATTTTTCCTTAGTTGAATCTGAAAAAAATTTAGTGAGTTAAAAACATATTGAGAGAGAAAAAATTATTAATATTGTTCAAGTTGAATATATAAGGGTCAAGTGCCACGTAAACAAATAATTTACTCTATTTCTTCAGCCAATACAGTCTACTGTAATATTTGAAGAATTTTCACAATTTTTCCCTGCCATAAAAAGTACTGGAAAAAATTTTGATGGTAGTCTGTCTGTCAATACTACGAGTGGACAGTAACTTGTTTGTGTGCATAACATAAACTGAAAAGATTATTTTGCCTTATGAATATCAAAAATTGTTTTGGAAAACAAGTATTCCAAAATAAATTAATAGTAAATTTTTCATCAATTACAACATTTAGTACTTGCGATTGAGTTTCAAACGATACTGCGGAGCTTAACTGCTGTATTCGCTTCTGCTATAGCAGTCAGCAGTGACGATGTATAATATAGCGCCAATACCAAATGTAAAATCAAACAAGGTGGCGATTTTTGAAAGTTTCAAGAGTAAGTTCTTCAACACTAGCGCCAAGAGCCTATGCAAAATTGTATGAGTGTCAGGTATTGAATACTACGAAAAAATCCAGCAGCACTATCACTTGGCACGTGCTTCAAAGAATAAGGGGTAGCTTTTGCGAGAACCCGCAATTCTTTAAAAAACAGTCGTCCCTAGAAGAGACAATAAACTACTGAAATATTTGTGATGTTCAAGTGCTAGCTTAAGGAGTGTGATTATGACAGAGGAAAATGTATTAAATAAATAGTGTAAAATATTGTAAAATTGAGGTGTAAAATATTGTAAAATTGAAGTGTAAAATAATGTACAATTTGATAAAATAAGCAATTATTTCCTATTATGGGTCGACCGACAAATGTTCCATTCTCAGATAGGTACAGAATTTTAAAAACATAAAATATTTTCCACCACGATGGTTCACTGAAAAAAGAGCTGGACAGTGTCTAGAAGGATGCTGGTGAAAAACTTGGCGATAAAATTTTAGTGCATACATTGTATATGTCAATGCAAAGTAACCAGCAAAAAATATTGGATGATTTAAAAGCTTACCATAACATAAAAACTAATCAAATACAATACGATAAATCTGAAGCAGAATATAACGAAATTTCCAGCGATGAACCCGAAACAATTAGTGAAGTGTCCCAATTGAGTAGTAGTGTTGACACATATAACATTTTTGAAAATAAAGTCCTGAATACCAATCCTTACAAATATAATCCTTTTGATTTTGACATAATGCTAAACGAGGAAAATTGGTGTAAATTAAGACCTATAAGTATTATGTACGAAGATGGAATAGTATATCAAACGTTAAAAGAAGGATGGACAAGTATTATTGACAAGAAGATTTATGAGCAGAAGAAGCTGCCCTGTGCATACACTTTTAAAAAGCATCAAATTTTTAAATCTGATCATAAGCCTTTTTTTTATGTCATGGAAGTTGCAAAGAATGCAATACATGGATTATCGGAGGATATTCTCATGAATTTTCAGTCTCAAGCCCAACAGTTCATATAAAAATTAATACGTTTGATACAAGACACATACATCATGAAAAGAAGAGGAGACTACAAAAAAATCAGGAATTAAGATGAAAGAAATTCTTAAGTTCATGAGCGCAAAATAGTATCGTCAGAAAGTTGCCGCAAAAGAGATGTCTTATGGAGATCCAGAACCAGCTTTTTTGCAAACCTCTGGGACTGCGAGAAAAACCAGACAAAGAGCAATAGAAAAAGAACTTAATCTCAGCGAGCCGATTGATGTACATTAATCGTTGGTACACCTTATGAAAAAAACTTCAGCCATAAGACAAATCCATCAGTATGCTCTAACTGTCAAGTACTGGACAGATAATCAAATACTTTTTTGGAAAGAATTAGTCAATGAAGGATGGCTAAGAGTCTCCATTGATGCTTCAGGAGGTTTCAGTAAAAAAGTGACTTTGCATGGACACTAGGGTGGTCGTTAGCATTTTTTTTTCGACTTTTTAATGAGTGCCGGGCAGAAATCGCTTCTATAGGCCGAAAAACTCGTGCGCAAATCCC
>JAPYYV010007782.1:0-13126 GCA_030522625.1 Copidosoma aretas | reverse complement strand
AGATAAGATGCTTGCCTTTCGTTCTGGCAGTCCCGGTTCGTGCCCTACAACCGGCACCTTTTTTATTTATTTTTTTTTTATTTTTTACTATTATTTTTATGATATTGGGTACGGATAAAATAATCAAGAACAATTATTTTTGTTAATATTTGCACTATATTTGGGATCGTTTCAGAAACGTTTTGGAAACGTTTTAGAGACGTTTCGTATGAGCTCTAGAGCGGACATTTCAAGGTTTCTGAAACGTTTCAGAAACTTTTCTGAGACATAAGTTGAAACGTTTCAGAAACGTTTCTGAAACGTACGATGCTATGTGGGTCGAATGCTCGCATTTTATGAAAACCTAATGGTTTCAGACCAAATTTTTTGCCATTTGCAACTTTAGGTCCCAACTAAGTATTGAGCTTAAGGGTAAGTGCATTTATGTAAATGTAAAGATTAATCTCACGACATTAAAATCCTGGCTGGCCAAAGAAGACGTACATTAGTATCATGGCTGCACGGTAGCGTAGCTCTCCTACTTGCTAGCCTGGCACAGCCGTGCCACTAGACTCGTTGCTTGTGCTGGTATGATTCCATACACTTGTTTCGTCACATCTTTTACAGTTTAGCATCCACAGCAGTAGCAAGAGAAATTCTATACAGCCAATAAATCCGAATTATTTAATTTATTAATATACATTGTTGACCGTATCTTGCACTAAATAGCCCTTTTTAAGATACTGAAATAGCAAACACAATCACTCACTAATTATGTACACAATAATCATGACAATTGATATTTGATTAATCAGCATTGCAGAATAACTTACAGTGAGTGCACTAAAGCTTGCAACTTGAAATAACTGATTTGGATACATTTAAGTATCAAGGTTTTCCTTTTACGAAATTAACATAACTATTTCTGAGTCCAACAAAAAAACAACTAATAGTGTAACGTTCGATAAAGTAATTCGATATAATTATGATCTTATAAATATAATAAAAAATCCTCTAATTAGAACACAATAATATTATGTAGCAATGTATCAGGATGATTTTGCAGTCACCTGCGTGGATATGTGCAAATCAATCAATCAATGGTTACAATACTATTTTTTAGTGCAGTACTATAAAAAATAAGCACGGAAATAAAGATACTATGAATAAAAAGTAAATACCATGTAAGGAGATCGAGAGACGAGATACTATATGTCCTACATGTAATATAAAAGTAAAATCTATAACACGATTAAATAAAGTACCATTATCTATTAGACTTGATAACATTATTACAGTCTGAAAATAAATTATGTGTGTAAGTCACTCTATTAAAAGTACCATTTTTAAATTCTCAGATGTAATACATTCCTGAAAAAAGTTTTTTTTTTTTGAGGATTTGGTTTGATATCTTGTACAGGATTATCAAGATCAATATCATGGCTTGTTTTTAGTGTATGCAAAGCAAGGGCTAAGTGAGGATCTTCCAATTTATTACTTTATTGATGCACATAGCTACGACAATATAAATATCTACAAGACTGTCTCACGGATTCACTAGTACAGATGGAAATGGGACGTTCTTTTACAAACCGAACACCTTTCTGACCGACACATTTCTGATTTGGCTGAAACTTTTGTGCGGGTTCTATACAAAAAGACATCTGTTTTTGTTTTGTTTTTTTTTTTCAAAATATTTTGGATGTTAGAAACGATTTGAATTTCGCGATATCGGTGATTCTGGGCTGGTAAAGTAATTTTTAAAAATTCATAACTCCGATTCTATTAGGGCTACAGGCTATATTTTTAAATTTTAACGGTAAAAGCAAAAGCTTGAGAGAAGAAAAATTCTGTGTAAAATTAATAATAATTTAAGATTGTAACCAGCAATTTAAATGTTTGAATAAATTTTTAACAGCTGGCCCCACGTCGTAGCGAGTTTTAAGTATTACCATCGTATTTTACGTCAAATTTCCTCTACAAAAAACTATTTTAATTAATGGACAAATTATTATTACCATTGAAAAAAAATTAATTAGTCTAGCACGCTACGTTGTATCGTCGCTCGGGGGCCACTTTGCGCCCTTTTTTTTTGTGTCTCATCGGTTTCCTTTGGATCATACATTAGTATTTTATTTTTGGAATTAAGTACTTCTATTTGATTGACAGGAAGGTAGTATAATGAATTTTAAAAATAATATCAATGATTAGTACATGAATCAAAAACATCTTTGTTCGAAAAAATTGCCTCATCATTATCTGTCAATGAATGCCATCTTAAACTACCTTGTTTGAAATCACAACTTCAAATAGTAGTAGTTAATAGTATGGTGTAGTGTAAAATATCAAGATTTGCTATCCGAAAATATTTTCTGTACTCTTTTTCTCGGACGATGAAAATTGCTTCGCTCCAAAATCTTGAAAAGAGATAGGAATCATACTATACAATTTAAAGTTCCCTTTATTGTCAATGTTTTGTAAAAACGAGGTATTAGTATATTTGCTTTTTCTTTTGTATTCAGCAGTATTCGAATAACGACACGTTATGTTTGGCAGAGCTTCTGTCACTTACTCTAATAATTTTTTTGGAAAACGGATTTGATCATTTACCCTTTGAAGACTAGCACTAGCAGCAAGTCTTTTGACTGTGCAACCCACATCGTCACATGGTCCTTTACCATGGAAAGTTTAGAAAAAGTGCCACTCAGCTGCTATATAAATGTCCTCAAAATGATGCGTGAGGTTGATGAAATTCTTTTTATTCTTGTATTGCCCACTGGCACCAACAGAAAATTATATGATTTTGTTTACATCTTTCAAATTTGTTTAAATAAAATCGATTAACTATTTCTGAAAGAGTTGAACGGCAACTGTATCGTGACGTAAACATTCCGACATTGAAACCAAACTTTTGATTTTAACATATTTTTGTCATCTCCGAAGTAAATGGAAATGTGATGTATTGTCACTGGGTTATTGTTGGAGTGTATGCTTTGTACTTAATTTTTAATTACAAACGCAAAATCTTTGAGAAATCGCAAATAACAATGCATTTATTTTTTATTGGAGTCCTCTTTTTTTCGTTCAGAAATTTCGCTTATTTCTTTACTGAAAATGAATGCAACAATAATTAAACCACACCGCTACTGTGAATTTACAAATAATCTTCAATATTTGATATTAGGGATTGTAATGAGGTCCTTGAGAATCAGCAGTAACTGATTTTTAATTTTCTCCATCAATTAATAATTTTACATTTTTATGTATGGGGCAACCGCAAACGTAATGAGTACCAGCCGCTCTTGCTTGGACACAGTGTCGAGGTCGATCACTTGAAAAATTTAAGAGAATACAATAAAATATTTGTATAGCTTTGTTTAAATATATTATACAATTTTTCTAAATTATTCTAAAGCAGGCGTTTCTGCATATAAATTATTTTTTAATCGATTTTAGGAAAGATGTAATCTCGTTGATCTGGCATTATTTAGGTGTAATCGTCATACTGGTAAAAATTAACGATAGTCTTAACAGTATTTGCACCTAAAGCTGTATGATGTTTTGGTGTAGGATCGCTTAATATCTCTTAATCTTGAGCTTCATTTTTTACGACAGTTATCATATGTCTAGTTGGGCTTGGAAAATTGAGACACATTTTTTGGTAAGACCAGCGTCTAAGAATAGTTAAAATTTGCATCTCATTAGTTTGGTCTTGACTCGTAATAAAACGCTTATAAAGAGTTTGCAAAATTGTATTAACATCATCGTCATTATCGTCGCGATCATCGGGATCATTGTCATTTATAATAAAAACTTTCATCTAAATAGCTTTTGTAATTTGCTTAGCTTTTTGTTCAGACTATCTTTTTTGTGACAGTTTCCTTTTTTTGATAGGAGATGCTCCCAAGATACTTTCACCTTTGTTTAAATACTCAACACGTGCATCTAGAAACGTTAAGTTTTCACCTGATGGTTCACCTGATAAAGTTTCCCCACTACCGATTTTATCATCAGATACTCCGTTGCATAAATCTTCAGTAATATGTGGCTGTAAAAAAAATTATTACGTTGTTTTTACTCCAAACGAAAACAACTGAATGGAGTTTACTGGCTAAGGAAATTATAGGCATACAATGCTGTTGCTGGCTATGCTACGCATTTGTACGTTTAGGCTTGGTTCTACTGAACTCTTTTACCACGGAATAGTCACATGATATATAAGATAGTAACGTACTGTCGCAATTTGTACATTTTGGTTTTCTTTATCATTTTCTTGATTGGCTTTCGTGATGCGTGGGTAACATGAATAACAGCTCACATAGCATAGTACGTTTCTGAAACGTTTCTAAAACGTTTCATTGGAAACTTAGAAACGTTTCAACTTAAGTCTCAGAAACGTTTCTGTAACGTTTCAGAAACCTTGAAATGTGCGCTCTAGAACTGATACGAAACGTCTCTGAAACGTTTCCAAAACGTTTCTGAAACGATCCCAAATATAGTGCCAATATTAACAAAAATAATTATTCTTGATTATTTTATCCATACCCAATATCATGAAAATAGTAGTAAAAAATAAAAAAGTAAATAAAAAAAAAGATGCCGGATGTAGGGCACGAACTATGACTGCCAGAACGAAAGGCAAGCATCTTATCCACTCTGGCCAAGTGGACAAGATACTTGCCTTTCGTTCTGGCAGTCCCGGTTCGTGCCCCACGCCTGGCAGCTTTTTTTTATTAATTTGTTTATTTTTAATATTATTTTCATGATATTGGGTATAGATAGAATAATTAAGAACAATTATTTTTGTTAATATTTGCACTAAATGTGGGATTGTTTCAAGGTTTCTGAAACGTTACAGAAACGTTTCTGAGACTAAAGTTGAAACATTTCTAAGTTTCCAATGAAACGTTTTAGAAACGTTTCAGAAAGGTACGATGCTATGTGGGAGATTCATTGCTGTAACAACTCCGTAGTTAAAATAAATTAAGTGCATGTAACTAACTCTCATTAACTTTTCTTAAATTTAAGGTTATCCTTCTTGCATGACTGCTTTTATTAGAAGGATTATAATATACGTCTGTACGAAAATTACCTGCTTCTAATATTTTAGAAAGTTTTTTGGCATCGCAAGGCCACACTTACGAACACAAATGTCTCCGGCTAACTATCGTCCGTTACTACTTTCCTTATATAAAGAAATACTGGTATTGAAGTGGTGTCATTAACTGGAAATTAATGTGAATTACAATTCAAGCAATTAATCTATCATTAACAGTTAATAAATGAGTCACTTGTTACCAAGACTTCTATATCGAGAGCAAAGGAAATATAAGTCATAAATAGTTAAGACATAAAACAATATCTGCTTAAATGACACTCATTTGAGGAGTGTTTTTGAGGAAACTCTTGTTATTGCTCGAAGACTAGTTAACGTAAGCATACGAGTTCAAGTCTGAATCCTCGCCTACTGGGCCTGCACCTCAAAGAGAACATATTCTTATGTAAATATGCCAACTGGGGGCCGAAAATTGGGCAAAGTTTGATATACCTGATATTTAAAATGTTCGTGATGGTGCTAAGGCTAGGGTGATCTCGTTCTTACTTGAATTTTCGACGCAATTAATGCACAAACATCCTTTAAAATCAATGCCATCACGCTATTTTTGCCCTTTTTTCTATTTTTGATAATACTATTTCTGGCACATTAAACTTTTATCATGAAGTGTATATTTTTTTTTACATTTTGAGTCCTGTCATCATTGGTTTCATCATTAAATTCCCTAAAGAGAAAAATACAATATTATTCCTACTTTAAAAGTAAAAGCCATTACATTCATCTTCAGGGTCACTATTGTCTCGCGAATTTTACTTCTCTAGTTGACCAATCAGAAAAGATGCATTACAAGTTACGCTTAAAATTTCCGGTACACTGATTGAAATTGGCGATTTACTATCATTATAAAAATATTCACTATTTTCCAGAGGTTCAGAGTTATTGAATAACTCTATAATCGACTCATTCTTTGAATGATATTTAAGAAAAAAAATGCTGAAAACTCTTTTTAAGAGTCAATTAATACTGATGAGACGGAAAAAAATCTCTTCATAATTGCATCATTTCATTTAAGATTTGGTCGACTCAAGAGTTGAGTTGGTTTTTCAAACATGCAACGACTCCGTCAGCGAATTTTCCCCTACCTCAAATAATGACTCGACTCATGGGTTAATTTGTGTTCCTAAATTAACAAAAAACTCTTCTCACGATCGATTCGTATTATTCAAGACCGACTCAGCTGAAGAGTATAATTATTCGTTGAAATATGTTACGACTCTGTGAATACTTTTTTTTCTACTCCTAAGATTAATTGATTCGGGAGGTAATTAATTTTGTTAATTAACAGAAAAATTCTCCCCACTAACGAATCATTTTGTTTAAGATTAATTCTACTCAAGCGTCGAATTATTTATTAGGCGTTTATGTGTACTGGAATGCATAGACGCTTATGGCAATGCCTAGGTAGTGCACTCCAGGAACTTGTGGATTTGTCGATTTTTTAAACTAAATACAGCTTCTAGGGAAACGTAGTCGTCCATTACGGTGTCCAGGTATACCTAGCCGACGGGGCGATGTCCAGGTGGTACACTCCAGGAACTTGTGGATTTTTCGGATTTTTTTAACTAAATACAGCCTCTAGGTGAACGTAGTCGTCGATTACGGTCCTCAGGTATACCTAGCCGACGGAGACCATGTCCAGGTGGTGCACTCCAGGAACTTGTGGATTTTTTGGATGTTTTAAACTAAATTCAGCCTCTAGGTGAGCGTAGTCGTCGATTACGGTCCTCAGGTATACCTAGCCGACGGAGGTGATGTCCAGGAGGTGAACTCCAGGAACTTATGGGTTTTTTGCTTTTTTGATCTAAATACGATGTCTAGGTGTACGTATTTGTCGATTACGGTGTCCAGGTATACCTAACCGACGGAGACGATGTCCGGGGGCTGCATTCTAGAAACTTGTGGGTTTTTTGATTTTTTCGACTAAATACGGTCTTCAGATGTACGTAGTCATCGATTACGGTGTCCAGGTATACTTAGCCGACGGAGATGATGTACAGGCGGTTCGCTCCAGGAACTTAGGGTTTTTTTTTTCTTTTTTGATCTAAATACGATGTCTAGGTGTACGTATTCGTCGATTACGGTGTCCAGGTATACCTAGCGGACGAAGGCAATGTCCAGGTGGTACCCTCCAGGGACTAGTGGGTTTATTGATTCTTTGAACTGGATACGGACTCTAGGTGTACGAAGGCATTGAATACGGTGTCCAGGAATACCTAAGCGACGGAGAGGATGTCCACGTTGTGCGATTCAGGAATTTATTGGTTTTGTGGCTTTTTTTTCAAAATATTGTGTATACATACACACAATACATGTGCACATTCATTCATGTAAATATATGTATACATTTATATCTTCCAATATCATATCTTCTTACATTATATAGTTGTTTGAACAAATGTGAGTCCCAGCCACCCTGGCTCCCCTTCACCTCTTCCTCAAATCATGTAGTTATTCGTTCATTTTTGCGTGATTTATAACACAATTTTTTTTGGGTTAGTCCCCCTCTGCTTTTCCTCATCTTCCCTCTATATGTATATGTAACAAAATCAAATAAACAATTAAAGCTGTCAAAATTTTATATTCACTTCAATATGGGTACAAATGACTAATGAACCTTGTTTTGAAAAACGTTCAAAAACAGACTCCAAATTTTAATGGTTAATTGTGTGATAAAATATGGTTCAAATTCTTTACATTATGGATTAAACACAATAATAACCAAGTTCAGTGAGGAGCTAAGATTACCATGGTTTAATTTTATGGCGCGATTGATAATCAGAAGTGTCTTATAATTTTACCAGAGGATGGATGTATGTCTGTGTGTAACACCTTTTTTGTTTATTGGATAATCTCAGGAATTATGTGTCTAATCAGGCTAAAATTTTTAAAAGAGGTTCGTTTAAATAGGCAAAATGTTGTACTAATTATGATAAGATTTAATCGAAATGGTTTCGAGATACAACAATTTTTGTTTATCTGAAAAGTCGTTTTTCGCGGGTAACCTTTTTTATTTCGAGATATCATCAAAAAGTTTTAATCAACGAAATTGTTAAAAAAAAAACAAACATTGGTTTGTAGAACCCTTTTGTCAAATAAATCATCCTAAGGCTATAATGAAAAATGACCGTTTTTTGTCCAAGACAATAAATTTTGTATATTCTGTATGCATAAAAATGTCAAAAAAAAAAAAGTTGTGGAGCATAAAAAAATAAAACTTCGTGTTATTAAACATTTTTCTCTGCAACATCAATTAAATACTCTAAATCTCATTTTTCGTTTAAAACCCATCAATTAATACATTAAACAACCATTTGTACATGCATAAGTAATGGGCATGTAAAGTTTGTTATTGTTACTTAATTCTTTGCTTTGGTGATGCAAGGCTCTACAACCATTAAATTTTGTGTATCAGTCGTACCTTATATGCAGAAGCATAGCTTTTTGCGTAAATTTTCTGCTTGTTTATATTTAATCTGTACCTGCTACCTTATATACTTTACAACATTTTCTTTATTCAATGACATAAATTAATTATACAGTAAATTTTTATGTTTTCTTACAGTAAATACTTATCTTTAAACGATTCAAAATCGCTCCTAATGTCAGCATACATTTTATCGACGAAACATTTTTTTATTTTCCTTATTAATCATTGATTAAAAAGAAAAAGAAAAAAAATATTGTATCGAACCATTGTTAATAGACTTAAAATCATTCCTGGTGAAATATTAATGGAAAAAAAAATTATTTTCTGTACTCGAGAAATCTTAGACGTAGCATTGGGAGATAAAATGTTGCATCAAGTACCTAGGCTAAGAAAATAAAAAATAAACGTGTGGATCACGGGACCCTTGACAGAAGTGAAACTTCATAGTAGTGCGTTACCGTAATATAGAAATAATCCCTTTGTTATTTCAACTTTTTATACATCCAATTATAAGAGTTAATGTACGTATGTATGCATATAAAATCCATGGAGACATATATCGCGAAAAAAAACAAAAAATCCATAAATGACTGGGGCCCACAACGTGTACGTTGTCTCCGTCGGCTGGAAAGCCCTGCATACTGTATTCGACCTAAAGGCCACATTTGGATCAAAAAAGCAAAAAAAACATAAATTCCTGGAGGGCACCACCTTGACATCGCCCAAGTCGGGTAGGTATACCTGGACACCGTAATCGACGAGTACGTACACCAAGTGACCGGATTTAGATCAAAAAAACAAAAAAAAAACCTAAGTTCCTGGAGCGAACTGCCTGGACATCGTCTCCGTCGCATAGGTATACCAAGCCACCGTAATCAACGAATACGTATACCTAGATATCGTATTTCGATCAAAAAAGCAAAAAACCCATAAGTTTCTGTAGTGTAACACCGCGTAGACATCGCCTCCGTCAGCTAGGTGTAACTGGACACAGTATTCAATGATTTCGTTCATATTAAGACCGTATTCAAATTTAAAAAAAAATAACCTAACACGACCCTAGAGTGCACCACCCGGACATTATCTTCGTTGGCTAGGTATACCTGAATACAGTATTCGACAATTTAGTTCACTTTAAAAGCGTATTCAATTGAAAAATTAAAAAAAAAACATGTCCCTGGAGCGCAACACCTGGACATCGCCTCCATCGGCTAGGTATACCTGGACACCGTAATCGACGACTTAGTTCATCTAGAGGCTGTATTTAGTTCAAAAAATCCCAAAAATCTACAAGTTCGTAGAGTGCACCACCTGGACATCGTCTCCGTCGGCTAGGTATACCTGAACACCGTAATCGACTACTACGTACACCTAGACATAGTATTTAAATCAAAAAAGCCGAAAAAACCCTAAGTTCCTGGAATGAGCTGCCTGGACATCGCCTCCATAAGCTTGATTTACCTGAACACCGTATTCAGGGTACTAAAGCATAAAAGCATGTAACGCCCTGCATATACTTTATCTATGTATAGTGGCAACGCACAGTGGTTCCAAACTGGAAAAAATGTTCAAAACCGGCTACAGCCTTTAATTCTTCACCAATTTCCAATTTTTTTTATTTCGCATTATCTAAAGATAATTTACAACAATCACTTTGTGCCTGTTTTTCGATATACTCTTTTAAAAATTAGTGACATAACCTAAAAAGTTCAACAACTCATATTTTGTGCTTTTAACGCGATGATTCTTTGATTTAAAAAATTTCAAATATTCTGAATGATAATAATAAGGACCGGAAAGGATAAGACATGTCATTTATGTGTCAAAATAATTTTTTATATCTTATAGGTTATGTTACTTGAAAGAACTAGAAATATTCGTCATAATAACGACTCAAGATGATTTTGTTCGTTTAAAACAAAATAAACACTTTTGTTAGTACTTACATGTATTGGTTTTGCTTCTTTTTTCCCATTGTTATTATATTCTGCGATTTGTCACATAACCTCAATCGTTGAAAGTCAAATTAAGTGCTACCAATACGACCATTTATTAAAATAAATATAAAAATATTATTAGTAACATTAACGGTTATATGAATAGTAAGTGTCAAGTACTTGCGCGTAAAAGGGATTTTAATATGTTAGGTTATGTTACTTGAACAAACCTAAAAATTTTAATATTAGTGACTTATGACTTACTTTGGATCAGAAAATCACAAAAAAAACTGACACCTTTTTTGTTATTTGACAATCATTACTTTTTATTCATTTTAAACGATTATTTTTCCTAACTTTAAATGGCAAAATATCAGATTTTAGGCTAACAAAAAAGCTTTATTTTAGTCAAACAATTTTGAAGAAATTCGGAAACATCAATAGTTACCAGAGCAGATAGTGTCGAAAAAATCCATGCATAGAATCTAATTTTAGCATGCTTTTAAGGTTGTAAATCAGAAAGAACTTGGGACTTATAATAATATCGTTGACCTTATATTATTCTGGAAACTAGAAACAAATCAGACTGTCTTTTCAGTAATTGATGATTATTATTTTTTTCCAAGATATTGATTTTTTCCACTTCAAGAATGGTAATCTAACCTTATACGGTGAAAACAAATATCATGTCCTAATAATACGATTGTGTACTAGTTTTAATTTTTTTTTTTTATTTTAAATAATAATAATAGGATGGACTGAGAAAAGAGTGTAGAAAATCCATGCATACAAATTGTTTTTTTTATATCTATTTAGTTAAATGTCTTTTCAATGCAAATGCATTCTTTAAGTTTTAAGTTTATTAAAACAGTTTACAAATACTTATAAGAGGGACTCTGTTAAAAAAGATATTAAATTATTCCGCAAGTTTTTCTATTAAAAGATTAAGAAATTAGAGTAGTATTAATCACGTAGTGAAGCCTTGAAAATTATGAAAAATATAGATTGTATAGTTTTTATTGTCTATTCCTACTGTATATTATATTATCCTATATCAATTTAGGTGACCTAACTTAAAGTCCAAAATAACACTAATTATATAATAATACTACCGTGTTTGAATGATTATTTTTAACATATTTCGAATAATTTTAATAATAACTGAACAGTTGAGTGAATGTTTTACGTATAACAGATTTTTTTAGTAAATTTTGCGTATAAAAAAAAGCACTACTGAAATAAAGCTGCAGAGAAAATATTTTATTCCAACCAATACAATAATAATGTAATACTAGCGAACATAACTGTATCAAAATAAATAAGATAAATAATTAATTTACCCTGACTTGTAGTTATTCTTTACAGCCTCATTCTTCTTGTAATAATAAAGCTTTAGCCTCTTTATCAATAATTAACTTTGCATTAAAGAATGCATTTGCAGTCAAAAGTCATTCAACTAAATAAATATAAAAAAACAATTTGAAAGCATGGATTTTCTACACTCTTTTGTTAGTCCATCCTATTATTATTATTATTATTTTTTTTTTTAATTTTAAAACTAAAAGACAATCGTATTATTGGGACATGATATTTTTTTTCACCGTATAAGGTTGGATTACCATTCTTGAAGTAGAAAATATAAATAACTTGGAAAAAAATAATAATCATCAATTACTGAAAATACAGTCTGATTTGTTTCTAGTTTCCGAAATAATATAGGGTCAACGATATTATTATAAGTCCCAGTTTCTTTATGATGTACAACCTAAAAAGCATGCTCAAATCAGATTTATGCATGGATTTTTTCAACACTATCTGCTCTGGTCAATATTAATGTTTTCGAATTTCTTCAAAATTGTTCAATTAAAATAAAGCTATTTTGTGAGCCTGACATCTGATAATTCGCCTTTTGAGGTTAGGAAATAGAATCATTAAAATGAATAAATAGTTATGATTGTCAAACAACAAAAATAGTGTCAGTTTTTTTTGTGATTTACTGAACCAATTTAAGTCATAAGTCACCAATATTAAAAATTTTAGGTTGTTCAAGTAACAAAATCTAAGATATTAAAATCCTTTTTACACGCAAGTACTTGACACTTACTATTCATATAACTGTGAATGTTACTAATATTATTTTTTAAATATTTACTTTAATAAATGGTCGTATTGGTAGCACGAAATTTGATTTTCAACGTTTGAGGTTATATTACAAATCGCAGTATATAATAATGGGAAAAATGACACAAAACCAATACAATTAAGTGTCAACAAAAGTGTTAATTTTGTTTTAAATGAACAAGATCATCTGGAGTCGTTATTATTACGAATATTTTTAGTTTTCTCAAGTAACAACCAATAAAATATAAAAAAATTATTTTGACTCATAAATAAATTGTCTCATTTATTTAGTCATTATTATTATTATTTAGAATATTAAAAAATTTTTAAATCGAAGAATCATTGCGTTAAAAGCACATAATATGAGTTTTTGAACGTTTTAGGTTATGTCACTAATTTTTAGAAAAGGATATCAAAAAACGGGCAAAGAGCGATTGTTATCAATTATCCTTTGATTATGGGAAAAAAAAATAATTGGAAATCGGTAAAGAATTGAAGGCTGTAGCAGGTTTTGAACATTTTTTTCCAGTTTGGAACCACTGTGCG
>JAPYYV010007781.1:5922-68174 GCA_030522625.1 Copidosoma aretas | reverse complement strand
GAGACCGAGTACGGTTGTGCCAAATGACGGTTGTGACAGTGGTCATATTGGTGGAACTGTAAGAGAGACTCGCCAAAAACAAGGGGGGGGAAGGAGTAAGTAGAGTGCTCGGCCGCTTGTGCTTCACGGTATTATAGCATGAGCCGTCGTGCGATACTATAACGTCAGCAGAGGCCTACATTACTTTTGAGTAGTGAAGTGTAAGTATTTTCATTAAATTTCTTTCTGTGATTATTGCTGTACATGTACAGATGGAGCAATGAGTGTTTTTCCTCGTTATAAGCTACACATTGGTGCATAAACAGCAGTGATTACTTTTCATGTAGGTGATGTTGTGTTTTCATGGTGATTTTTTCTTTGCGAATAAGTGCGATGGGTATGGTAGTGACAGACTGCCTGGGTACGGTTATTGTGCCATACCAAAATGTATGGAAAGATTTTATTTTTTCGTTTCGAAAAAATTTTTCCAATATTTGTTTCTTTTAAGACAGTTTATGCATTATATTGTACATATATGAGTTTATCGTCAACTTTTTCCATGATAATACCATAAAAACCATTACTTTAACGATAAACGCTCAAAAAGCGGTTTGAGTGTCCCATCTATAATAAATGGTCTGAAAATTTTCCAAAAGGTAGCGTATGCTGCCTTAGGTTAGATATAAGCTGCGATAAACGTGATTTTCAATAATTAAGGTGTAGTGATTAATATGTCACTACCGTCCCCAGGCACTGTCACAACCGACCCTGGGGTGTGGTCGGTTGTGGCATTTTTTTTTTTTTTTTAATCAGCTCGTACGTGTAAACGGTTGTACCTGCAGTCAAAATTTTTGTACACACATGTAGAGGAGTATTCAATTTATCATGCCTAGCAATTTTCATCCCGCTGAGTAGCATACTTTTAAAGTTACGGGCTATCAAGTAAAAATTGGTACAACCGTACTCAGTCTCCCCCTATAGGTTATACATTTATTATAATAGAACCTATTCAAAGCTTCAGATTTTGGGGAATCAATCCCGCGCGTATTTTATCTGCTAGCGGATGAAAAACAAATACAGTTGACGTTTCATCGCGGAGGGATCGACAGAGCGTTTTATTGAAATCCTCTGGTCTGTTTGTTCTAGCGGAGATAATATCCATCGGGATTTCTCGGTCCATACTCTATACTGCATGAGGGGTATATATGTGTATAGTAGGTACACGTTAGTTTGAACGTGTATCTACAGTATATTCCTTATCGCCCTAACGTCCTGCGAACGAGGATTTCTCCACATACAGGTATACACACATGTTTGAGGGAACACAGCAGGGAGATGTCCACCGTATACGTATAACACGGGACCGAAATCGGGAGCAGCTCAGATAAACCCCGCGACATAAAGTGGATACAGAAAACCTTTCCCGAACGCGAGGAGGGAGGGGGAGCATCACGTGAAAATGAAAAAGTGTATATACGTACATATGCTAGCACAGGCGCAACGATGATCGTGGGGATCGATCTCGAATTCGGGCGTGAAATTACGTGGCAACGGGGGGGAAGGGGGGACTATACCTCCGGGTTCTCTAATCCCTCTCCCCTCGAGCGTGAAGAATGTAACGTATCTCCTCGTGGAACATGTGGAGAATTACTCTCGGTCTCTGCCTATGTACGCTCCCCCCGATACTTATGAGATTCCGAAAATCGCATCCCGCGTCATCTTGTCGTTCGAAAATTCGACGATAAAAAGTATACGAAATATCACAGTACGATACGATGCGATCTCCGTTCGCATGCACGCAAAACGAGAACCAAAAATGACGAACCCTCGCTTTTACGCATAATATACGTCTTGATGCAAATCGATCCCCCGCTGAAATCTGTACAGTTGTACCGTAAAAAAAGGCGAAACCCTGTACTCCCCCCACTCGTGTTTACATTATTCGAATTCGGCGTGTCGAGACGACGACGACGACGACAAACACCAACCGGAGACAAGTAGCCGGGCTCCGCATTCAGATCGAGCTCCCCGCTTTGGCATTCCCGCACGTAGTACAGCGCGTCATCCTCCTCCACCTTCTCGGCTAACCCGTCTCGTCTCGCTCCGCGGCAAACCGTGGAGGGAAAAAAAGTGCGCGTCCGTGGCCGGGCAGGGGGGAGGGGGGGGGGGGGGAGAAAAAAAGCCCGGGAAAACCCCCCTTGGCCCCCCCGCGGGACCCCCCCACCCCCCCAACGTCTGCAGAAAGGATGACCAGAAAGAGCGCGCGGTCTTGCCCCCCTCCGCGCTCGAAAAGATAACTCCCGCTGCTGCTGCCCTTGCATATTAGTACAGCTATATTGTATACGGCTCGTCATCGCGAGGAAGTATATGTATAGCGGACTCCGGCGCCTCGTCCTCTCGAGAGAAACTAACTCATCTCCGTGAAGATAATACAACAGGAGTCAGTACACTATACTCTCTCTCTCTCTCCGTCCGTCCGTCTATACATACGCGTCTCGCTCCCCCGCAATACCTTATACATACCGCTCGCGAACTTGGCAGACAGCAGTTGCGAGGGGGTGGAAAGAAGAGCGTGGGAGTAGGGGGTGGGTGCTGGGCTGAATGGGAGCGCGCGGGGGTTACTGACGCCAGTGAAAGCTTCCTGCACCACCACCACTACCACCACCTCTCTCTCTCTCTCTCTCTCTCTCGTGTGTGTGTGTATAATGCATACGCGCGTACAATGCTTTGCTGCTGACGTTTGTCGAGGGAGCTCGGGACAAAACGCGAAAGAGCAGGGGAGTCTCGGGGTACATGGTAGAGGAGAGAAGGTGACGGGCATATACGTATAGGCAGAGGGGCAAGTGCGGCGAGTCGCTGCTCGGGGGGAGGGGGGGGGGGAAGAGCACATTATTGCAGGCAAAGTAGATTTGGTGTGGCGCAAGATGTGTGTGCGCCGGTCCAGTTGATGCCCCCGATAAAATCGGACCGCGAGCTTCCAGCCCCCCCCCCCTCCGTGTATTATTACGTTCTCGACTTTCCCACCCTGGCCCCCCTCCCCCTGGAGTTGCCACTGCTACTGCTGCTGCTACAGTCCCAACTTTATCCTCCCCTATACAAACGGAGTGGCAAGGGGTGCGTTAGATGTTGCATGCACAATACAACGAGCATCGTGTATACATTTGTATGTAGTTCTTTGCAAACTGTACCCACATGTATTTATACACACGTACATGGATAGACGTGCGTTTCATTGATTATTTTATCGATGAAAGGGAGAGCCTCATTCGACGTTACATTAATTGTGTGCTCCGAACCCCCGATACGAGCCCCGACAATGGCATTATTGCGTTACTACTGTTTTTGTTGTTTCTTTTTTTTTTTCTTTCATCATACCAACTTGTCTACACGATTTGAAGTGGTGATTCATGGATATGCATTAATTTATTGCTGCTCTACTGTTATAAAATATATACACTGTATTGGTACGTGCTTACCTCTGCTGTTGTTCCCTCCTTCCTTCCTGCAGATGCACCTTCTCCCTTTTCCCTCTCTATTGTGTTATATACCGATGCTCCCCATTCGACGCACAGGTATATTATAAGGTGCAATATATAAGTAGGTATATAGTTGTGCAGCAACAGAGAGGGACTAATCCCTGCAGGGCCCCACTTCACTTTTGTACAGGATATATACTTGGGTATAGATGATATTTTATACCGATGGCAAGTGTTGTCGCTATTGTCGTCGTCGTCGTACACATATATACGTTGTACCTATATACGACGCAACGGCAACTGCAGTACCTACATAAGCAGGGGGGCACAGTGCACTAGCTGCGGAGACAGAGAGACGGCTCCGGCTTGCGTTATTATTCTTATTATTCCTCTTCTGCTTCCACTTCTTTTTAACCGCTCACTCCGCACCAGCAGCACCCACACACGAAATCAACACTCGAAGAAACGAAGGCGACGGTAAAAGAGGAAGAGCCGAGCACACGTACCATCATCTTACACACCGCTTTCCGCACCGACACTTTTTTTCTTTTCTTCATCTACTTTTATCAGCGTACGAGTACGACGATCGGTGGGGGTCGTCGTCGTCGTCAGTGCTCATTTCGCGCGGAGGAACAACGGAGCTCGCTCCGAAATTCGCACAGCGGAGCCGGAGAGTCCAACAACAGCAGCACGACTCCGAAAGCGCGTCTCCACCTTTCGCTTGCAATTTTCTTTTTCCTTTTTTTTTTTTTCTTCTTTTTTATCGTTTTTTCGTTTCTGCCTATTCGCCGATCGTCCCTCCCCCGCACCCTCGAGCCGACTCGACCGTCCGGATGACCCGGGAGTTCGTCGTCGTCGTTGTTGTCGACAGAGGGGTGTATATTATGAGTACGAGCGCGAGGAGAGTCGGTGTGGTTGCCCGTGTCGCGAGTAGAGGCTGCCGACGCTCGACTGCTCGTGCGGGGCCGCCAACTAACGAGCGAATGGGAGCATAGTTGGCCAGTGCGTCAGCGGCGATGTGATGATGGCTCGTTTGCGGCGGAATATTTCGTGCGCGCGCGCGTCGGGCCTGCGACGTTAGCGAGCGAGTCGGAGGTATTATTGACGAGGGTGGATCGGTCGTGCGGATGGTGATGATCGGCGGTGTATGTACCATGCTGGCATCTGTCGGCGCGCGGCTCGATCGGTGGGGTAGGTTCGTGGAGAGCGGGAAGTTCGAACGTTGCGTCGGGGTGTACGGGTTGGGCGAAACGGTGGGGTGCATTGGGGGTTTGTTTTTTTTTCTGTCAAAAACGTATGCGCTTAGATTGAACGATCTCCGGAAACAATCCGATCGGCACTTTGATCGGTAAGTTTTTTTATGACCTTTGCGAGGAACAATCTGTACAACCGATCGGATAAATCGGTGTGCTATTCGTTTGCTCGGTAAGGATCATGTATCGTCCGTTCTTGTAAAACAGATGGCAGAGAGGCGGGCTAGCGACCCATAGATGTACTGGTCCGAATTCCGGTCATTTCAGTGTTGACACCTGTACTGAGGGAGTAAGGACCGGAAGAAATTAAGTAATTAATTAACCACATCATTTTTAGGCACAACTGCTTCACAGGAGTGCCTTATATTTTCACTAGAGCGAAAAGTGTAACCATCTATAAAATGACTATTTGGTACATAGCAAATTTTGATCCTAATGTGAAAGTGATCCGAAGTGGTCCTATGGTGTATGTAATCAACCCTGTGTGTACGAAATCAAGTCTCCAGACTAACTCGAGTAATTTTCATCCGACTGACCTCAAATTTGGTAGATATCTTTGTCTTCACCATAGAACGTGATGGTTTAAAATCGGAGAAATTTTGTTAAAGGGAAAACAATTTCCAGCACTTTTACCAAAAATCTCTTTTTTCGTTGTAACTTTGCAAATTAACATTTTAAGCTAGGGTGTTCTGAGAAAAAGTTGTAGATCTCAATGAAATACAACTTTTGTCTGTAGTAAGTACACTCTTCTCTAGGAAGTCAATTAAATGCCCTAGGTCGCACAAATAACTAAAAATAACTTCAAAAACCGTTTTTCACCCATAACAAGAACAAATTGACATTTTACAATGAAGTGTTAAATGCAAATGTTGTAGATCGTAAAAAAATACAACTTTTTTGTATCATACATTTCACTCTACAATCACATCCTGGTGCATTAATCAACGAAAATCGTTTTAAATTGTCCAAAAAATCGTTTTGTGATACTAAATTTTTTTTTTTTGGACCGTTTAAGTCAAAATATTAAATACAAAAGTTGTAAAGCTATAAAAAATAAAGTTTTTTTTGTATTAAAAATTTTTCTCTAAAGTACTGTTATAATGCTTTAAATGACTAAAATCGATTTAAACTGGCTAAAAAATCGTTAATAGTCGTGCCTTACATGCAAATTCTTAGCTTTTTGCATACATTTATTGCTTGTTTACATTTTTTGTTTCTTTGGGATACTTTTTTGGCGTCACATCGAATTGTATAGGATCAACAGCATGACGGTCATCCGATTAGAGACCCTTCAACAGATTTCAGTGTTTTCTCATTCTTCTCATGGCAAAACGCCGTGATGCTTCTTATATCGAATTCGCATACATGATTGTTTTTTTGATCATGTGTCTATTAAGCTCATTTTTGCTCTATTTTGATAGCAAGTAGATTTTTTGCGTAGTTTGAACCAATCAATGACTTGTGCTGTTTTTATCTTTGATGAGCTTCGCCCGATTGGCCATCTCGCTGGCAATATTGCCTAACACATTTTACTAGAGATTATATGCACATACTTACTGTTACTATTCATACCACTAATAATCGAATCAAACACGATTTCACAGTTAAAAACATACGGTTCTCGAGAAAGTAACGAAATGATAATTGATAATGACACACTGAGGACGGACGAAAGGCTTCGTTACAAGCATATACATTTTTGCATCTTGCATGGAAATTTTGCCAGTGGCACGTCATTTTGCCAGCATTTCTTCTTAATTTTTTTTTCAAAAACGTCCGTATTTATTGAACGATTTCTGAAACAATCCAATCGGCACTTTGATCGGTGAGTTTTTTATGACATCTGAAAACAAAAATCTTTACAAGCGATCGGATAAATCGATGTGCCCTTGGTTTGCTCGATAAGTAACATCAAACGTTCGTTCCCGTAAATCGGATGGTAGAGTGGCGAGCTTGCAATTTAACGATGTATGTATTGGTTCGAGTCCCGGCCTATTCTGTGTTCTCACCTCTGAGCGAAAGAAGTTTAGAGTCTGAATAAAAGTGACTTGAAACGGAAGAAATTATGTAATTGATCGTACAACTATTTATTCTTTGATCGATACACTTTTTTCCAATAATGTCAAGAATTGTTTTTCGTGAACTAAAAGCGAATTTTACTTTTATTTTTACAAAAAATCTATTTTATTTTGATATCAACGGTGATTTTGTTTGTTCGTACCCGTTATATATAATACTCCATTGTATTTTCAAAGAAAATTCTTATACTTAGTGCATCTAGAGTAATTGCAAAATTACTCACATATTAGTAGAATGTTAAAAATACTTTACTATTTTTTTCTTCTTTGAATGTTATAGATAATATTAATCTACGCACTTATAACTACAACAAACGGTACAACGAAAATTGCAAGTATGACGAATGCATTTTTAAACATTGATTGCAAATTTGTCATGTGAATCATAGGCGTGTTAATGATCGCTCGCGATATCACAGTACCGTGAATCTTTGCGACTTATCGAACATTTATATCTGCGGGTAACTTATACCACCAACGGTTTTTATAATATAAACTTAGAGAGTATAATGGTTATCTTGACTGTACAGTGATTCATTTGTTTCTATATAATCTTGAAGCAAAGAAACATTATAATAAACAACAATCACAAATATCATGTTTCTTAAATATCCAACTGAACCAAACCGAAATTCACGCACAGCGTTTGTGTTTTATAATTTAACTTGACTACAAAATAAAATGTCTTAAGATAATTCTTAAAATAAATTAGAGCAAATTATCGTAAGTAAAAAAAATGGATAAACATGCAAAACTACACATGAGTAATCCAACAGTTGGCTGAGGATTCAATCGACTTCGAGCTTGCGAAACGAGCCTGAGAGTCCACCGAGGCCCTCGGATGCCGAGCAGGTATCCTTTGGCGCGATTTCTATGTACATGTCATCAAGGGCCTTGATCTCGTCCCTCTTAGCTCGGAGTACCTTCTTGAATTCGGCTGTTTGGAAATGGAAAGTAAAAATTGTATTGGATAACGTGCAAACGAATTTTCAACGTATATATGTACATATACAACAATGATGTATTGTACATCAGCAGCTCGGTGGATAGAACAGAGCGACGCAAAAAATAAACACTTCAAAGTTTCGTCAGCAATTCGCTGACTTCACAAGGCGTGAAATGTTACGTGTTGGAGGGTAAACGTGTCAATGGGTGTACGAGCACGAATAAAATTAAAAACGACGGCAATTAAAACATGAGCTCACCGATCATCTCCGACAGAGGGACTTCCCCGCCGTACTCCTTCGGTAAGATTTTCGGATCAACAGTTTGTTGCAGGTCACTCAAGGACTTGTGGAGCTGAAAATGAGAATAAAACAGAAGCGTTGACAAACGCACACTTTTACGATGGCACGTGAGTATATGCGAAGAGCAGCTCCTTTGTCAGCGCCCAGACAATCGCTCGTGAGAAACAAATTTTGTGTCAAGAGCAGAAAGCTCACGGTACTTTGTGTATTATTAATCGTCGCGGGAATCGGCGAGCGCCTCATTTTCTAATCGCCCGCACGAGTATAAGGTCCAATTACATTGTACAAGTCGACGATCGAGAGCAGGATTCTTCCAGGCTGCACCAATTATTTCTTTCGCGTTTACTCTGTACTGAGAGTTGGGGAAACACTTCGGAACGATATTGTTTGACGCGAAGATCCGCGCGCGCGAGAGCGCTGATTTTCCCCCCATCGAACCCCATGACGTGCAGGTGAGAAACGCCTTGGGAAAAAATGCCCCCACTGTACGTACCAGTACGCGCGAGCGCAGCTTCTCGTTGAGAAAGGTAAGGGCGATCTCGATGATCTTCATCGCGCAGTTGGGCACGTTGACGAGGTGCGTGGTCTTGTGCCGCATGGGCGTGCTGTTCTGTATGCAGGCGAGCATGTTTCTTATGTCGGTGAGCGACCAGGACGCCAGATGGCCCATCGTCAATCCGGACTCGTCGTTCAAGTGCGTGTAGCCGTGCACCTGGCTCTCCTCGTCGTCCATCAGCGCCTCGACCACCAGCGAGTGCACCCTGACCATCTGCGCGGACGTGTACTTGTAGGGGTCGAAGCGGCCTGATCCAAAGGAGCCGGGGAAAATGAAAAATTCAGTCAGCGGAAACGTAATGTACAATACGAATGCCCATCATGCGTGTGCGATCGGCAAAACTGGGTTGTGTCATGCGGGGGCTTGGATAACGCGTATACGGTGCCGCTGCGCGTTATCGCGATTCGAGCATTCGAAACCGCACGCGCGCGTACCCCGAGGTACTTTTATCAATCGTGATCGAAAACTTTCTCCCGACTGCAACGTTTCGCGTCTTTTTCCGGTCCCGCCAGACCGTATCGGATAATACGTGTGTACCGGGTGTTCTGAAAATGTTTCAGGAAAATTACACCGCGAGGCAAGCAAAAAAGCTCTCGAGAGGGAGAAAATTCGCGCGTACATGGTTGCAAATTAACTTTTCGTCTTTGCTACAAAATATTTTCACAAAATAGGATACAGTCGAGTCAGGACTCTTTTCCGGTACTTTCGACCAACTTTCAATTTCAAAGTACGAAATAAAGATAAGTTTGCGAAGAAAATTTTTCATCCGGATTTTCTGTACTGGAAGTAAATATCAATCCAGTCCGCGCTGAATACTTTTAAAGATATGCACATATCGTCGATCAAGCCCGAGATGTTAAAATCAACGGACGCATCTCGGAAACATTTTCAAAACCCCCAGCCTGTAATAATAGTACCGCATGACAGTATAAGTATGCATAAATATCCTCACCTGCGCAGGACAGTATGACCTTCCGGCCGTGCGAGTCGCGCTTGGGCAGCGGCACCAAGTAGCCGGCGTCGACGATGGCCCCGATCTCCGGGTCGTCGATGTCGAGGTTGCGAAACCAGTCGGGATACAGCTGTCTGATGCTCAGGTAGCGCTCGAGCATCTCCTGGGCCAGGGGCAGGCTGAACTTCTTGGTGCGCAGGAAGCGGAGGAGAAAGACCGAGCTGGTGCGACAGCGCCGGATGCTCGGGTGCTTGGCTATCCAATCGCGGAACTGCTCGAGGCTCTGCTCCCGCGTCAGCTCGTCCTCGCGGAGCTCGAGCTTGGCCACGGCACGGGCCTGCGAGCTCAGGCTGCACCTGTACGCGTCCTCCTGCTCCTGGCCTCCCATCGGACCGAACTGCGGCAAAGTAGACGACGAATCGGCCGTACAGTGTCCGTGTGCTATTTATCATCGGGGCGGAGAGGACACGAATCCGCGCACCACTCCGGGGCGTAATGATCGGGTCGCGGCGCGCAACCTGCTATTTGCGCTTTGTTTTTTCGGACGCGCGTCTCATTACTTACCGGCCGGATTGCGCAATCGTCCGGATATATTTTTCCGCGGTGTCCCGTTTACTGCTACGATCGCGTACACAGCCGTCGCGGTTTTCCACGAACCGAAGACGGGCCCGCGACAATATGGTCAATCACGGGAAATGCGCCAGCGGGTAATAAAAGGCCTTCGAGGCGCGCGGAAAGTATTATAGTCGTCGTCGTCGTCGTCGTCGTCGTCGTCGGAGAGGGAGACTAATTGCCCGTTCGAATGACAATGAGACCGCTAACCGGCTTTTCGGAAATTTACGACCGTTTAGCGGTGGGCCGAGTGTTACGCGCCTCGTTGGGAATTCTAATGGAGTTTAGTGGTGAATCGCGCTCTGGGTTTCCTATGTATATTATAGGTTCTATTAGATGTTTCGCGCGTGCGAGAAAAAGTTTGAAGCGAAAGGAAATCGCGCTGTGGGTATTATGCGCGGCCTTCGATGAGTATAAGCGCGGTGTACTCTGGTGCGTAATTTAATTGTGCCATCGGTTTTCGGGTGATTGGGGCATATTGAAAGGTGCAAGCGGAACGTGTTAGGTTATTTGAAGGTTTGATTTTTAATTGAACGATACTTGAATGAAGATTTCATTTACCAGGCATTATACACGACGAAATTCTTGCGTTTTTGTAACAAAAATTTTTGTCTGAAACGTGGAAATCATGATAGGTAATTCTGAACTGTATTTTGAAAAATTTACTCTGTACTTATAAAATTTTGCCTGTAGATCGATATTAACTTATTTCAATAATATTTGCTTTTTATTTGCATGTTCGATTTAAAAAAAAAACGCGCTGTACGCAATCCGTACATACATTAGCGGCAATGCTGACAGTCCGATTCTTCGTTTGAATCAAGTATGAGCCAACTCAATACCTTTATCCCGAAGCTCAACTCTACTTGGTAAAAGAATTCTCATTATAACTCGGATTATAAATATAGAACGTATAATAGCATGAATATAAATATCCTTATGTACCTATACACGTGTGCACGGTTGAGCTCAATTTTCTCCGCTTTTTTTTCTCCACGCTCTTTTTTTTTCATAATCACCGCCAGACGAGAACGCGTGTCGGGGGTTTGCTTATAAGCTCGTGACGAAAGCCTCGACCATTTTTACGCAATTCGATCGAATGTGATTCCAAATGTGGCAATTTTCTAGCTCGGCTTGCGCGGTCGGGTTTAACGCCGCGGAGGAGAGACAACGAAAACGGAGAGCGAAAAAAAAAAAAAAGAATTAGAACTCATTTCGTTGATACGCACTCTGACTCGCGGAGAAAATATTGTAGTGGGCCCTGGAGTATAGGTATTCGGTTCGCTGTACAACTGCCCGTTGGAAGGTAATGCCCGTGTGTTGCAACATTGTGTGAGGTAATCAATTTGACCGAAAGATATTATTTTGTAAAGTATCTACGGTCTTGGGATTGATGATTCGAATAGATACGTTGATGGTGAAAAAAAAAAAAAACGAAGAGCTTACGAGCCCATAAAGTCCGTACCGACACACGTTCGATTTTTTTAATACATCGCAGAGGCATTGAAATCTCTTTTCACGGTTGCTTTCTGTATACCATCATACGCCCGTGCTCCAAGCTCCGCGCGCAGGTATACGCGTTTTGAAATATAATGACTCGGCAGAGCACCGCGTCGCGCCTATTATCCGCAGGTTTTATGATTTGTCTCTTCACGGGCACAGTAAGGATATTTTTCGCGTGAAGGATATTTTTCAATAGCGTTTGTATACTTTGAAAATTTATTTCTTATATCACCACCCAATCGGCATACTTGAATATCCGAAATAATAATTGTTACCCGCGCGTGTCTGGCCATTTATGACAATATAAAATCTTCGCAAGTGCGATCGAGATGTACGCTTGCAGCGAGTTTAACTGCTATGAGGTGCAAAAGTCGGGTGGTGAAAGCTGTCCCGGGTGTATGTATACAACGTGTGTAAACGCTGTATCCTGTACCTAACGAGCGAAACACATTAACGGCTGTAAAAAGTTAAACTGATGAAAGGCTGCTTGAAATTTGTGTTCTCCGACGGACAAAAAAACTCTCTATCACGCATGCAATGTATATCCTCCGGCACGACTCACCGAGGGACTTGACCGTTTGTACATATTTTTCGCGCCTCTGATTTTTCTTTGTTCAATCGCACCAGAAACGTTAAGTAACCGGAATAAAAAGAGGAGGAAAGAAAAAACAAATCATCCGAACCGCCGGTGAAACAAGGCGCGCTCGCGCTTTCACTTTTGCACGGGGAGGAGCAGCCATCGTGTGTACATACACACGCGCGCGCGCGCGCCCGAGCACAGGCGTTACGTCACGCGGATCCGATTTTCGCCGAATCCCTTGTCGATCCGTTTCCCGACGCTCGCCGGAAGAGAAACCGCTTTCCGCTCCGTTCATCGTCCGACCCGATCTATCTGCCTGCAGAACCGCTTTCACCCCCACCCCCAAAATTACTTTGTCATCCATCGTGAATATTAGTGCTCGACTTGCATGGTTCGCTCCGTGTGGTTCTTGCCCGATGGTCGCACAATTTTCCTTCCCAACCCGTGCCGTGCGACGAGGCATCGGTCTCCAAAACCGGCGGCACAACAGAGTTCCATGTTAATTTACATAACTCACCGTATGGATGAAATTGTGGAGGAATGCCACGTATTACTCGGAGATCGAAGGAGAAGAGGAAAATAACGGTGGAACCTCGCGGCCCGGTATAAGTAATATACACTCTCTTGTACGCACGATCGCTCGCGCGGACGGCTAGCTCCCGAAAAGCGAGAGGAAGAATCACGCGCGACGTCCCGCGCTTCGACCCGCATCCCCGGGAAAAGCACGCGCGCGGGCCCACGCGAGAGCCGCCCGTAGGAGGACAGGAGTCCCCGCGCGAGCGTCGATGGATCATAACCGGAACAACGGCGGACACACACACCTGGGCTGTGGCTGGTCGCTGCTGCGGCTCCCCCGGTAGCTGCGTCTCCGGCTGCGTTCCCCGCGTCGAGCGGGCGAGGGACCAAAGAGGCGCGTCCGGCCGACCGAGCGCGAGGTGCTGACTGCTGGACGAGCCGCGCCGGAGTAGAGCCGCGAGGCCGGCAGGCCGATCAATTTAAAACGCGGTAGGGGGAGAGAGCGCGCGCGCCTCCTTCCCCGGCGCGCGCGATGGCTCCGGGGATTTGCGGGCTTTTTTTTCTTTTTGTTTTCGCGCGAATAATAAATACGCGCTTGCGCGTTGCTCCTGGCTAATTTCGTTTTGTGTTGCGTCGATCGCGGTTGTACGATGTTTATCGCGGCTGGCGCGCAGCTCGCGGCTCGTCGGGGAAAATTCGGACGGGGGGGCCCGTTTTTTCGCGCGATATGGCCCGGTTCTTCTTCCCCCCCCCCCCCCCCCCTACGAGCGTCGGACCGCGCGTTACGTAAGATGTGCGTTATCTCTCGGGGATCTGTTTTTTGAGAAATCCCGAGCTCGGCGAGTATGCGTGTATCGGGCGACCGATTTGCTTGTCGCGACCTCGCGTCATTCATAGTCGAATGGCCGATTGTGCGGGGCTCTTTGTCTTCGTTCAACGGCCATTGATGATTGATTGATACATCTTCGCGTTACAGATGATTAAACGATCCGAAACCTGACTTGGGTCAATGCCAACGTATGCTGATGTTGATGGGTCGACGCGTTATGTGATTTATTGAAAAATGTTATGAGCGCACGGGCATGACAAAAGTGGTGTATGGTGTTTCGTAAACTTACTTACTCGTTTGACCTTGAACGAATAAACGAAGGACCTTTTTACTCGCGCCAATGGTTGTCGAATCTCCATGGATATATTATAGTTTGAAGGTTCGCGAAGAGATGTGCGCGTTTATCATGATTTTTGGAGTTGCTTGTAGACGTTATTGTGCTACTCGCTCAAAAACAAAAACACAATAGTGGTTATTTTGCGTTCGATGCAAGGTGTGAAATGAAATTTTACTTTTATTTTCATCGTTTAAGACACCTAAATTGCACACTAAACCTGACGACCTCACTCCGAATTTACAACAGGTCTAATGAGTAGGGAAGATTTGATGTGTACATGTGTGCATCTGGTTAAAAAAAAAAAAAACATTGAAAAATGTTAACCGCTCCAAAAGGACGATTTTCCTTGTTCTCAAAATATCACCATAAAGCTTTGGTGCTGTATTGCAGTGAGAAATTTTTAAAAATTTTTATATACAGTAAAAAAAAGACCAACCAACCATTTTCAGACTTTTCCAATTACTTAGATTCTGTGCGTGTATTTTAAATTTTTAGGCATCTAGTTATTGCTCCTTTTCGTGCAGACATGGTGTCTAACACCGAAGTAAGCAACTCAGACTCGAACCTACGAGAGCGTGGACTTCAGGGACCGGAGGGATTCTCAAGAATCTCACTTCACCGACTGCGCCATCTCAGCCGGCGGGAAGGAGCCCACTATTGAGACTATACATACATGTTTCCTCTTCCGAAGATAATCAAACCACACTTTTATTGCTACGATAGCACGCGGTATACGACGCATCGTATACGACGTCGCAAAAATCCAATCGGCTCGACACCGAAAATTACATAAGCCCCGATTGGATAACGCGCCAGCCCCGTCGCGCGCCACTTCCTATCTTCCTGTCCATTACGCACACCAGCCCGTCCCGCTCTCCCGCGGGCGGCCGAGCGTATTTATTGCCGAGCGCGTCGTAAAAGCTCGCGCGCCAAAGAGCAACGGAGCGAGGAGAAAAACGAGCGCCGAGGGACGGCAATACCGCAAGCGCTAAAGTCCGACCGCGCCGTGACCCGCGCGCGATCAAGGTGTTGGTCGCGCTTTTGACTCGCGGATCCACGTGTGCACGAGCACGGGGACGATCGCGGGCGATTCGCTTTCTTTCGCCTCGACCTTCTCTTTCTCCCCGCGTGCATTGGCCTGCACTTGTGTGCAGCAGCTTTCTCTCCCGACCTCGGTGTACGATGTACAACGCCCGCCAGGAGGGAGAAGAGAAGGTCTGGCTCTTTAACAGCGACTTCCTCGATTCGACTGATACAAGTACTCTTATACTCCCGGCGTGCAATGTGCGCACAGAGAAAGGAGAAATAGCTGATGTGTGCGGTATGAATAAGTATACGATGATGTTCGATCGAAGGCTTTTCTACGTCGTGTTTGTATGCACATATGCAGGTAAGTACTTTACGCCGCCGATTTCGGAGTTGATGGGCCGGATTAGGCTTGGAAACACTCCGCGCTTTTCTTCGTCGTGCGATTGTTTCGGGTTCGGCTGCTGGAGCGAGTCTCGGTGGGTTTGGAAGTCGACAATCATTGAAAACCGGAGCGAATCGTTGCCAAAAGTAACGCGCGGATCGTTGTGTGCAATTCACGGGGTAATTGGGGAGCAAGCTGGCTGAAATAATATAAGCGTTTCCCCCTGCGTATACATTCACGCACAAGTAAGTTCCCAGTAACTTTTCACGCACAACCATGATTCGCTTGGCAAAAAGTATCCTCGGTTTTTTGCATTTCCGACACGAATAATTGAGTAATACCAAATCCGATCGAACGGTCACTTTGATTATACCGTACACTATGCACGAATCGGATATGATTCATATTATCAGCAGGTACGATTATACGATTATAATGCGCACGGTATACAGAAACGCGAAAGTTGTTAATTTTTACGTAAGCGCGTTACACATTGTACCGCGTGATTAGCATTCTGTTAACGGGTAAGTACGTTGCGCAAAGCCGGAGCGATGGTTTCTCCGTTCAATGGCGATCGATATTAAAGCCTCGATCCCCGTACAACTCATGCATATTACACACGAGTATACATATAGGTTCCCAATATTATATACGCGTGCGCACCGCACAGCACCAAGAAAGCCATCAAGCGGTGAGAAAAAGTGGAAGAAAAAAAAACAATTCACCGAAAAGTCGGTTCCTCGGGCATCCTCTTGTCCGCGCGTGCAGCCGTCCGTCCCGGGTGATGGAAAGGCCGAAGCTCCCGATCGCAGGGGTCGATACAGTTGAATACACTATCACGAAAGCACAACTAGCGTACGCGTTGTGTACCGAGTGGATAAAGTCCCAAACTCTCGGTCGCGGAGCAAAGCGAGGAGAGGGAAGCCGAGCGCGCGGACGCGCAGCCGACGCGCCGCTCTGGAGAGAGACTTTCACCGCGAGCGAAGAAATTGCCAGCGTGCAGCGGCGGGGAAGAGCGATCGCGTCCGTTGCGCAACGTACCTGTATGACGGAAGAGTTCGCGGGCTCGTTGCACTTTTGGGCGCCGATCGGTAAGTATAATATTACGTCGTTGCGAAAGAGTATGGTAAACGTAGGTATGCTGTGGGCGTGGAATTTTAAAAGGACGTTTCGACTTTGATTCCGCAGGAGTCGCGCCGTCGTTTCCACTTTCGGGCGAAATTCGGTTGGGTAATCGTTGGATACACATATAATCTTCGGCTCTCGCGCTCGACTCGAAGCGTGTAATTATACGGACGTGGTTCAATGTCTCGACTGTATCGTGTACACGGGCTCTCTCTCTCTCTCCGACCCGCTGTGCTTGCAGATTACCATTGACGCGTAACATTTGACGTTCGCGTTGACAGCTCGGCATTTATTTAATATGCATTACTTCAGTTCGGCGGGGCATGGAAAACAAGCATGAGTAGGATCGCGTCGTTCGTCATTTGCCAGAATGAATAACAAAAATATACATGAGTATCGTGTTTGGAGCAAAATGATTCGTTGGGGTAATACCAAATTCTGTAGTTATAGCTGATGGTGAAAAATGGTATTGAATTTTGGGACAAAGGTGTTGTTGGGTGGGATGAAAAACGCAAACTCATCCTGCGCATTTGATGAAAAGAATTTGGATTTTGTTTCAACGAAGGTTGGTGGATAAAAAGAACGAACCTCATTTCTTTTATTTTATCTCTCCTATATTTACTACTGATTTTCAAAAAAAAATTCCATGTACAAAAATTAATTGCGTATTAATATTAAGTACACAAGTAATAACAGTAAAATAAGCCTACTTTTACAAAAAAAAAAAAATAATAATAATAATAACAGTTTTATATTTTCGCATCATTCCACGTGAATAATTTATAGTCGTATGGTTTTCAACGCACTCGATCCGAATTATAATTTCATCGTTTAAGGTGCAAACAATCTTTTAAAAAATCCAGCACTTGAAATAGGCGCACGTGTATCCAAAGTATTTCATACAATGAAACCAAAAGCGACGAATGACAAATTTTTTTCGTTCAAATTACGAAATACATATACATAGTAGTTGAAAAATCATTAAAAGAACTAATACATATGGCAATAATATACGTATTAAATAATACGTAGTCCCTCTCCTCTACTCTTGTATACATACACTCATTGTTAATATTCACATTCCTCAGATATTATAACATATTTAACGAAACGAGTAAGAGCCGTGATCGCGATAAGGGTCAGAACGACCGAAAACTAAACTTGCGACTACATAAATAATAATAAATTTATCATAACGAAGTTTAGTTCGGGTTACTATCCGCCGGGACGACAGTTTTCAGTTAAAATTCTAAACTCTAATATTTTTTTTTTTTTCACCAATATTTACAATATCGAAAAGTACAACACGAAAATTTGGTCCAAAATTATTCCTAAAACGAGTTCGAATCATATATCAAAGTGTTCAATTGACGACTTATCCACGCTCAATACTCATTTGCCGGCATTTACATGTATACGTATCTACAGCTACTACCAGGTCAATTTTTACATAGTTTGGCAACGATCAATTAGCGAGAAACCACGCCTCCTCCGCGTTACTCCATTAACGTCCTTCATCCTGCATACAGACAGACACACACACGCGTACATTAAGTATGCGATTTATGTACACATATCCTCCATGCAACATATTCGCACGATGACAATATAACATACACTTTGCGTTTGATCGACTCGACTGCAATTTTGACGAATTATCCATGCATTGCGAATCATCTGAGGATGACGTTGTCGAAGGTGAGGTCCCGACTGTCCCTCTGGCCGTTGGATTTTTTGAACGGGTTCCAGGGCAGGCGGCGCGCCACGTGGGCCGTCGTCACCGAACCTGCCGGACTCGGCTGGCCCGACGATACGCCCGACGAGCTGCTCGCCGAGACGCTGCCCTTGTCGCGGCTGCTCGACTTTATCGGCTTGTTGTTTTTTTTCGTGTTCTCGTCAATCCGACGCGGCGCGTGAAGGAGGGGGGGGGGGGGGGGGGGGGGGGGGGGGGGGGGGGGGGGGGGGGGTGTGCATCATGTGTCTCTCTTCGACGAAAAGTACTCGCACCTTGAGGTAGTTCCTGTCCATCGGCGTGACGATTTTCATGCTGATGGAGTTGCCCGACTGCTTGGTCAGCCGGACGACCTGCTCGTGCGAGGCCCACTTGACGTCCTTGTCGCCGATGCTCACTATGAAATCGCCCTCCTTCATTCCGGCCAGCTGCAAAGTACAGGGCAGTATACGGTTTATTTCTGTCTCGTTCGTCCCCGCGCAGTGCGGATCGGTCGGAAAATGATTATACAAACGTACGTCGGCCAGAGAGTTGTGCTCGACGCCGGCCACGATGACCGGTGCGTCGCCGCGGACGCTGAAGCCGAAGCCCTCGCCGTTGGGCCCGCGCTGCAGCTGCACGAGCCGCGGGGCCGTCCAGTGGCGCTTGGCCGAGAATATGGCGATCGGGCCCAGACCGTGGAACAGATCGTCGCCGCCGTGCTGGGTAAAGTCCGGGTGGGTCAGGCTCAGCTGGAACTTGGTGGCTACTGCAAGAATCGGCGGGATGTCAGTGATCGGGTGCAGCGGAGGGATCGATCGTAATATAAACCGAAATCAAGGGTCGATTACTGATGATGCTCGGGGCGTCGAGCAGCTCCCTGAGATCCTCGTCGTCCCCGGATCGCCCGTAAATGTCGAGGGTGGCGTCCTGGGCCCTCCTCAGAGCTTTCACGAGGGCCTGCTTGTTCTTCAGCTCGCGGCACATCCTCTGCAGCCTCTGGCTCTCCTCGTGCAGGACGAGGGCCTCCCTGACGTGGGCCCGGCCGAGGAGCTGTCGCTCGCCCTCGGACTTGGGCACCATGACCTCGAGCTGGGTCTTGGAGTCGCTGCGCTGGATCCGCTCGAGGATCACCCGCGTCTCGGGCCGAAAGTCGCTCATCGGGTGGTCGAGCAGGCCCGCGGCGACGTGCCGGTGCGATACGGCCAGGTAGTGCTCGCGCTTCACCGAGACCAGGGAGATCCAAGATTCCGGGACGTAGTCGCGCACAGGCTCGCGGGATATCAGGGCGTGCACGTCGCTGTAGACGGCGGACACCTGGAAGGCATTTGGTTGTTATATTATATATGAGCTGGTTCTGTGGAGGAGGAGGAGGAGGAGGAGGAGGAAGAGGATCAAAAAAATATTGTCCATACCTGAGCGGCCTCCTGTGCAAGATCCAGGGACACGTCGATGTCCCTCTGCTCCCTCGACTGGAGCTCGAGCTTTTCGAACAGGCACTCTCGCGCCTGGGCCTGAAAAAAGGAGGGTGGTTAAGAATGGGCAATGTAGGTACTATGCTTCTTTCTTATGATCAAAACTGAAAACAACTAAACATTCGAGCAATTTATCCTCTCGATTGAGAATAATAATCTTTACGTTTGGAAGCCTTTCATTTATACTTGAAAGAATAGCGCATGATACGGTGAAATTTTGCTTCATTCGGATGTACAATTTATACAATTAACACTTTGTCCCGACGTATCGAATAAAAATAAAACGATTTTCGCGCCGTTTTACGATGGTTTTTTGCCTTCTTTAAAAGCTTGTAAATGCCATTTTTTTAAATGTGCATTATATGTACGCAAAATAGTATATTTTTTGACCTCCACAACTTATTCACTGAAATCTTGCATCGCTGAAAATTTGCATTATACGAGTCCAATTGGATGACATGCGTTTACAAAAAAAGCACTCCACTGGTTTTTTTGTACTGTAAAGATGCTTAAAAACTGAACGAGCCAAGAAAAAATGCAACACCGCCTCCATACCTACCAGCATGAGCTGCACGAGCATGTCGAGCATGTCGGGCCCGAGATCCATACTGGGCGCGTTGGTGAAGTTCTCGTGTATGTACCGGAAGGTACCGGCAGACCTGAGAAACGCGTCCACCGCCTGGTCCAGGCCCCTCTCGGTCTTGCGGTCCTGCTTGGCTGCCACCTGGGTGTACAGGGCACCGGCGTTGAACAGTACCGAGGCCTTCTCGAAGGCCACCGTGCGCTGGCAGCTCGGCACCCCCGTCAGCGAGTCGTACCACTCGAAGTAGATCCCGAGGCTGCGGTCGGGAGGGAAGAAGCGCCTCTCGATGTAGTAGAGCTGGTTGTAGTAGCGCAGCAGGAGGCTTATGCCCGCGGCGTCGCGCGTCGGCGTACGCGTGGCCATTCGCGTCTCCATCAGCTCGGCGATCGCCTCCTCGTAGTTCTCGCCGTCCTCGCTGTAGTGCTCGAGGATGAAGTCCTGGAATTATTTTTCGATCGAGATATCTCACGTAATATATACTTACTGCTCTCGACGAGAGAGCTTTTTTTTTTTTTTCAACAAGCTTTTTCTCGTCTCTTTTTGTACGTTAACCTCATCCGAAATTTCGAGGGAGAGGGGGAGTCGTTGCTCGATCGATAAACGATTTCTCAAAGTTTCATTTGATTCACCTTGACTGTACAGAGGTCTGTTACCAGGCGCCCTGTTAAATCGATACCACAATAAACGCACGCGGTGTTCAGGTAGACAGAGAGCCCTGCTTTGAATTCGATGCATAACCTGTCCACTGTTCTCAGTGCACTGATTGGCAGCGCCAAGTTTTCACCAAAAAGTGCAATTTGACACGAAGAAAGGTTAATCTCGGCGATGCCGCGGGTAACGATGGCTCTGCTGCGGCGGCGCTCGGAGCACAACGAGGGCGCTATCTCGACCCTCGAGGAGTTGTCGCTCCACCAGGAGAACCTCGAGAAGATCGAGCTGCTCGGCCAGGCCTGCCGGGACCTGAGGATCCTGCTCCTGCAGAACAACCTGATATCGCGGATCGAGA
Source organism: Copidosoma aretas (assembly GCA_030522625.1). Taxonomy (NCBI): domain Eukaryota; kingdom Metazoa; phylum Arthropoda; class Insecta; order Hymenoptera; family Encyrtidae; genus Copidosoma; species Copidosoma aretas. The sequence continues at coordinate 46,945 of JAPYYV010007781.1, read as the reverse complement.
ACCTGCACAAGCTCAAGCGGCTCGAGTACCTCAACCTGGCGCTCAACAACATCGAGGCGATCGAGAACCTCGAGGGCTTGGAGAGCCTCCAGAAGCTCGACCTCACGGTCAACTTCGTCGGGGATCTAAGGGGAGTCAAGTCTCTCAGGTGACTGCGCGTGAATTAACCCCGAGCCGATTCGGTGATCCAGGGATCGCGCGTTTGTTGATCCCCCGCTGTTCTTTTCCCGCGCAGGTGCAACGAGCACCTCGAGCAGCTGATCCTCTCGGGCAATCCCTGCTGCGACTACGAGGGCTACCGGGACTACGTGATCGCGGCGCTGCCGCAGATCCGGGAACTCGACCTGGCGCCGATCGATCGCTCGGAGCGTATTGGGGCACTGCAGAGGTACGCCGAGGCCGAGGGTGATGTTATACGCGCCTTCAGGGTCTACGCCAAGACGAGGGAGGCGCAGAAGGTGCAGTTTCGAGAGAGGCAGCTGCAGCAGCAGCAGAGTAGAAGTGGCGGGGCGACCATTACCGAGATCGGTGATCAGGAGAATGAGGATAATAAGGTGGCTTTTCTACATTTTTTTGTTGTTTCGTCGTCGATGGTTGAACTCTATACCCTCTAAGTTTTCAAAAGTATATAAGTATACCACTGGGAAAACAGTAAAAATATTTCACGTTTTTAGCGAGTAAAAATTTTGATGTACAATCGAATGAAAAAATGAGGCCGTATGGTCATTATTTCAATTAATCATTTGAAACCCCTTGAAGAGACGGATACTAAAAATATCAGGCAACGTAAAATATTAATTACGTTCGACTCTTTGGTACCACTTCTTCGCCGTCGTTTGCGTTGAAAAAAAGTTTCACCTTTTGAAATAGCGAAAGCTACCTCTTTCGACCGTTCTTGCGGTGTACTTTAGAAACTCTATCGCTATTTCAAAATAGAGAGGGATAACTTAATTTTGTCTCTTTCAAGAAGATCGAGGAGGGCAAGGAAGGCCCAGAGGACGCGGACGCCGAGTTCTGGAGCGCCCCCAGCTACCACACGCCCGAGGACCGCGTGGCCATCGCCCAAAAGACGATGGAGCGGGATGAGAAGCGCGAGGGCAAGGCCTCGAAGAGCGATAAACCGGAGAAGTACGCGCCGAAGCTGTTCAGCCCCAAGGGAAAGCCCTACAACGTCAACCAGCCGAAGATCCCGTTCAAGCTCAACGACGAGGACGACCGCGACAACGTCACGCTGGAGGTCTCCCTCTACAAGTAATGCGGGCTTTTTCCTCCCCCATCGACCGTCTTGAAACACAATAACGAAGTATCCTCGCTGATTCCAGGCACCTCGACACGACCCTCGTCGACCTGGACGTGCAGCCGCGCTACGTGCGCGTGACGATCAAGGGCAAGATCCTCCAGCTGGTGCTGCCCTGCGAGGTGGCGCCGGACAGGAGCACGGCCCAGCGCAACGTCACCACGGGCGCCCTGCTGCTGACTATGCCCAGGGTCGACAGGCTGGGCAAACTGGCCGTTTCAGCGAAGGGACAGCCGAAGCCGAGGTGCGAGCATAGCGTCAGGGCAGCACCGGAGGCGTCGAGGCGCGAGCTCCTGGAGATCGGCCCGCCCCGGGAGGAGCTGGGCGAGTTGTTGCGGATCGTCGGGAGGAGCAAGACTCTGGCGGCGAGGCGGGCGAGCGGGGGGGACTTTGTGGACGACCCGAGCGTGCCTCCGCTGGAGTGAACGGCCGTGTAGTACTTACTTGTGCGCGCGGTGTGTATACTTACTTTGAAGGGGTCCCGGAAGTCGATGTCCTTCGTCTCCTTGAGGCCCAGGGGGATGAGCGGCATGAAGACCTCGTCGCTGAAACGAGGGTTAATTTTTTTGTAATGATACCCGATACAGAGCTGTGTACAGGGAGGAGAGAAAACAAATATACACACGTTATTTCTTTAAAGATAACTGAATTTAGATCTATTGTGTTGAAATCGGATGGCCGATCAAAAGACTCGGCGCGTGCAAACGGCGTCGTAAAAACCCCGCGCACGACCGCGGCGAGCGCCGAAGGGAAAAAGAACCGTAAGCCCATCGCGCTAATTCCGAAAAACGCGTTCCATCCTCCCGTGCATGCAAGCCCCATCCCTGATGTGTGTGTTCGTTATATATACAGCCGCAGGTCCACCCATAAAGTTTTCCCTCCACAATGCCTGCGCACGCGAGAGGGGGGGGGGGGCACTCGTCGCCAACGAACAGGAGGCCGGAGGAGGGAATTTACCGGCCCATAAATCGGCGCCGCCGCTGATATGTATGTATAAGACCTTACCCCATGATGGGCCGAGAGCGGGTTGCCTTGGAAGATGCGGCGCTGCTGCAGCAGCAGTCGGGGGAGGAAAGCAAAGAGAGCGCGGACATACATAGTGTACAAGGTGGCGTTTACGCGAGCGGTAAATCGCTCGCTGCTGTTGTCCTTCGGGCATAGCAGTATAGTGATGTCCGTTACTCGCACGCGCGCGCCGCCCGTCAGTGTGTGATCTGTGTCTTTTTGCACTGTGTGTACCGTAGGTAAATCTATACATACATATGGACGGCCGATGCATTCGTTATTCGACGAGCTGATCCGCGGAGATTGTGTGCGCAAGGTATTTTTTAGGTATATATTATAAGTACAGGCGGAAGACAAGTTTCGCCATGACGGGGTGTGCATTGCGTCGGATCATTTTTGTGGGAATCCCCGGGTTACGCGCGACGCGCCGGCCCGATTGCTTTCTCTCTGACGCGGCGTTTTATATAGGCTCTTCCTCTTTTTGTTCTCATCACGTGCGGTTTTATCGAGTGTACCAAATACTTGCTTAATTGTATCGACCAACCGGATCGTTCCAGATAATGATAAATATTTTCGAAAACCCCTCGCTTGGAACGAAAAGAGAGAGGCAATCGGAACGTAATTCGCTCTCGTTGGCGCGCGAGCTGTCAGATTTGATCGAACGCAAAAAAGCCGGGCTCCTCGGACGTTGCGCAATCGGTACTTTGAATGGCGCCTTGTACACTGTATATGTATCACGAACCTTTCGAAACGACTGGGAAGAAATACTTAATAACACCCGAGTGTCAATCATAAGACAGAGGGAGCGCGTATTATGCACACTCTCGTGCTCATCCTTCGACCTCCAGTGGTGCAATAGATATACGCGTTTCCGCGTTTAGCATCGTTCAGCACAGAGGGAGGAAATCCACGGGGACACGAGAAGGAAAGCGGAGGAACGGCACCGTTAGAACAGAGTACACGGAGAAAGACGAGCCGCTACCACCACTAGTACCCATATATGTATATGTATATACACCAGTTCGTTTTCGCTCGTGTCATCCTGCGGCGCGCGAGGAGGCTTCAATTTTGCGCAATCGCTCGGCTCGATCTAGCCGGCTCGCGTTAGGCTGTGTGCATTTTTCAGTCCATAGAAGATACGCTACACGGCGACGGGGAAGCGGGTGGGGGAAAAATATGCGACGTTAATTAAAAGATTCTTGGAGTTTTAGAAAAATGTTGAACCCTCGTAGTACTTGTTAGGTGTAATGAACGCTCGGAAGCTGGGCAAGATTAAACATCAAATTGAGATTTCTACTTTCACGCATCGAGGCTGCAAAGTATACTTGGACGCGTAAGTATTGTGTGTATCGAAGAAGCAGATGCTTCGGGATCGTGTATTATGTATATATGATTTCACAACTTGGCTTAATTCACTGCGGAGGATGTATGTACGGGCGGTGATGATAAATATATCCCACACGCGCAGATTCTTATCCGGCGAGCGATTCTAATGCCATTAGAGGCAAAAGGGCCTGTACCTGGTAGCTTTCTCATGGCATAATATCTCTGCCATTAGGAGAGGAGTTGAATTATTGTTATGAGGATAATCATTGGGATGACGATAAGGATCGGTATATATTATGATCGAGGAGCTGGGCGGAACGGCCGGGCTGGAAGTGTATAATAATAACGTAGTATACATAGATGTATACAAGCTCGCTCGTAGGCGGAACTCGCGGCGCAATTTATCGCATGCTAACGGACAAAAATACCGCGGCTTCGCTCTTCCTTCCTCTCCTTTCTTCCTTTTCTCTCGTTCTCTCTTTCCACCGTTTATCCCCGTGGCATTGAAGGAGCGATACAGTTTAGACGAGACCGTACAGGCATGAGAACGTCTCTCAAATGATATCGACGGTATACCGAATACGAAACAATACTTACGATTCGCACGACCGTGAGATAAGCAGCTCGAATAATCATACATTTTATGGTGACAAAGTTCGTTTCATCTTCCGCGATTACAATGCGCGCAATTCTACTCTCCTACACGCAGCGTAATAACCCCAGCACACGCACCTAGTTTGCCACGGGATCGGCCACGACGATTACTCCCGCGCGCGTGCGAGCAAACGTCCCATAGGAGGGTACGTATGAGAGAGAGAGAGAAAAAAAAAAAAACCCCACCGTACGTACGCTGCACGATTATAATACACTCGCATAGACGGAATAGCGAGATTTCCCAGCGCAGTCATCGTAATATAAGGCATCACAGCGGCGTTACGGTTAAAAACGGCGCGTCGCACGCGATTTATGAACCGTGCCGGGCCGGCGAACACCTTTCTCTCCTCCGCGGCGACGACTTCCCGCATAGTACGTCGTCGGTGCACCGTGTGTACATTACGCGCGCAAACGGCCCCGTGGCGGGTGAATATTCCGACGTGCGTGCGTATGCAGCCGTTACAAAAACGCACACCGCTCCTCGTTCGGCGTCCCGCGCCTCTGCACCAGCCCTCCATAGGCATCTGAGTATTACAAGTTGCACAGGGCGAACTGAAACGAACAGTTCCGCGACGCATCCCCGATAGTCGGAGGAAAATGAACGAGAGCGACGCGCTCCACGGGACGGGGTAACAATGGCGCGTGATGATACCGCCGCTGACCCTTTGACCACCGCCGCCAAGTCCGCTCGCTTGCCACCCCCGCTGCAGATCGGAGCTCGGGATAGTGTACGTATAACACGGCCAGCTGGGAGGAGGAGGAGGAAAAGAAAGCGGAAGGACCGATTCGCGCTCGTTGCGTCACGACTCCTCGCTCTCGCGACCTTGCGGAGGTCGTTGCGCGTTGCACACGGGTACGATTGATAGGCCATCCTTTCGATCGATCGACGAACGAACGGAACGGCGAGAGAAGTATACAAAGGATGACGATGCTCACTTGATGTCATTCTGGTAGGCCTCGACGCAGCTGTTGAGCTCGGCGAGCTGTTCCTTCAAAAGCTGCAGGTTAGAGTTGACGAAGCTCAGCTCGAGGGCCACGGTCTCCCTGAGCTTGCGGTTCGTCGTGGCCCTGCGGGGCGGGAAGATTATATTCAGAGCAAGGTATATGGATGAGGCGTTTTATATATACGCTTCGAGGGGGACGGAATACAAAGTACATATTTATGTGACTCACTTGTAGAGGTTCTCGGCGCCGGCCCTGAGCCGGAGCTCCTTGTTGATCTCCTGGTTGAGCTTGCTCCGCTTGTTCTGGAGTTTGCCCCGGCATGTGGCGACTCGTGGGTCCGAACCCTGGAAAAATGCGTCACGTTATTGCAGGGTTCCAAGGATTGGACCTCTGATCGTTTTGGGCGAACGAAAAAAAAAAAGGGAGGCGAGAATTAATGCGTGCGCAAGTATAGTGTTGTCTGCTGAAGGATTGCACTTGTAGATTGTAGAGGCTAGCTCGTAGAATGCCCGTTGGATTCAAAATCACCTGGATGTACAGCCGATCGGCAAAGCAAAAGGTGTACAACTCTCGTGTTTCAAAAATAAATTGCCACCCGCACACACGCTTCTCGCAACAGATAAGGCGTGCATCAGCGTTGCAGTGTACTTTTACAATGCAACGCGCGATACAACGTAATCCAATTTCGACACGCTTCGGCACCACTTGCAGGTACTCGCTACTTATATTGCCGCACCGCGCACTGCAGCACACGCATCAATAAATCCGAACAACTGTTTCGCCGTGCGCGGCTGTTAAGAGAGCCAGACTTTCGATTCGCGCGTGCGTATAAGTACAACGGAGCTTCAATTTTCATCGATTCTTCGCAAGAAGAACCGCACTTAAACCCCGCTATACATACGGGGTGATTCCCCCCCTCCCACGTCACGTGCGCGAGAGCCCAGAATTTATGCAGCGCACACGCTTTTATACCGATATAGCGCGCTCGTGCGTCAGTGTACAATATAAAAGAAAATAGTGCAAGTATAATATAGAGACCTGACCGAACAACTTGGTTCTTGGTGCCTGCACTTACGCTCAATTACCCATGCCTTGTATCCATGTACATACATGTCGTATACGCGGGCAAGCAGGCTGTATGATATAGTTGTACGCAGTTGACGAAACATGAAATTGCACGCGCCTAGTGCGCGCGCGCGGAACAACCGGTTGTGCTCGGGTCGATCTCTTTTTCCGTCTACGTTATAGGGGGAAAAATTGAGATATAAACGGAGCGCGCGTGTGTATTATGATGTACATGGACCGGTGGAGGAAGTCCGTATATACTTTTCTCATCGGTGGCGTATACTACATCGTACGCATGCTTATTTTGAATCCGACAGGAGCCCAGCACTTTTGGGGCTGTGCGTGCATAATCTAGGATTCTCGGATCGATGATGGATGGATGCTCTTAATTGGAGGTTTATCCACCGGTCGCGTGTGCGGGCGGCTCCTCCGCTCGTTCATACAAAGAAATGCGTGCGTGTGTACATGCGCAAGATTATTATTATTATTGTGGCAGGCCCGATTTGCAAACCCGACGGCCTCGATTTCAGAGAAATATCGACCCCGCCTAGTACAACGCATTTGATTTTCTTTTTTCCGCTTTACTATATATCAGAAACGCCCGGCTACCGCGCAGCGACGGGACACTTCGAGCTGCGAATCGAAAAGATTATCGAAGGCGTTACCCCGATGCTGCTGCTGCTGCTTTGCATACAAGGAGATAATGAAGCGCTTGTGCACGCGCTTTTGCGGGACGTTCGAAATTTTAAGCATGCATACAGTTATGGCGAAAAGCTTTGGGGAAATGAATATGAACTGCAAAAGTGTGTAGGTTATAGGTACGACTCGATTGTTCTGCAGACGATGAAAAAAAAAGGGTGTATCATAAAATCCGGGAAGTTATTCATTGCCGCGCACGCATTGTATTCACCTCATAGTATATACACACAGACGAGTCGTTACAGCCTACTTAATTTTAATAAACGACATGCTAGCTCATCATTTCTGCCCCCCCCCCCTCCGCCGAATTAACAAAGTGCTCGGATTAGTAATAACCATACCTAGCGCGTATAACTTATATGTATAATATGCACTCTCATGGTGGAAAAGTGGGCTAATATGCACTTCGTATGTACATACATGCATGCATGAAGAATGAATTTTAAACGATTTTTCCAGTCCGTAACTGTTCTTCGATGCGCGAATCGCCTTCGCGCCATAACATTCGCGGCTAACTGTTCATCCCTTTTAGTAGCAATAAATACTTTTATGTTTAATTTAATAATAACGGTTGTACTCGAGTGAGACTTTTTCTCCGCCAATTAGAGGCACCTGCGACGCGTTACTTTTTTTTTTCAGCAACAGCAGTGTAGGCTACTGCGCGAGGACATTATCTGGTTGTATTATCAGGTTTGAATTTTTCGAGCAAACACATTCGCAGCGCATCAGCTGTGCCTCTCCTCCCCAATCTGTCGAGCGGACAGATAACAAGACGCGCTCTATCCTCTCCTCCTCCTTCTGTTGACTATTAATTGATGCTCTGTTGATTGTTATAGTTCATCAGTGAATCACCTGATTGAATTGGTAAAGCAAACTCGAAACGAATGTACGAATCGTTTCATGAAAAATGCAATACTTGGATGTGTGAGGTGGTATTTCTGAGATTGAACGGAACAATTGACAATAATTAGCTCCGCTACTAAAATACAAAATGGTTTAATTCAAGATTCGAAATTAGTGGTTACGACTAATAAGTGCACTTATTTCGAAACTTTTGGCAAAACAGTGTCCACTTACTATCATACGATGACATAATTTGCACTTATTCAGTAAGTGAATATTAATTTTGATTTAGTGGTTTTTTTTAATTAGTCAGTTTTTTAATTAAGAGCGTGTGAGATATTATAACGATGAAAAAAAGTCAAGTGTCAACGTTGTTTGTTCCAATAGTTGTTATTATCATAGATTATTATCATTACTTTTTATCATCATTAATAATTATTTATTGAGTATTGGCAATAACCGTGAAAGAGTCAGATGTTGTCTTGACATACTTCTTTATCAATCAGTATACTACACATGTCACACAATCAGATTTGTACTGCCATTCATTATTCCACGCGCCGGGTGACCCAAGTACATGCTGAAATTTTGCTACACATCGGCCGTGAGCTGCATGTACTCTTATGCATTTTTCATCGCATTTGTTTTTATCCTCCTTGGTACATTCTACGTGTTTACCCAGTGCTGTAATTAGATATGAGCTGCGTTTAGGAAATATTATTAAAAATATTCCCCCAATACTTAACTCTACTTAAAGTAGTAACGTTTTATAACGCTAACGGAAAGCCTGACCTTCCTATACTCAACCACTTACGGAGAACAGCAACACATTATTCGAGCTTTAACATTTATGTAAAAAAAAAAAAAAAAAAAAACTATTTTTTGCATGCAGTACATTAAACAAATATGTATAATGATAGAAGTAAAAATACTCGAGTACTCGCACTCTTTGAATTTTAATCTTGAACTGTTTTAAATATATTTCTCAAAAAATTCGCGTGAAAAAAAGCACTTACCAGTGTCTAATAGCATATTTATTATTAAGATCAAAGCTATCAAAGAATTTATTTTTGAACTCGATGTCATCTTATGTCACTGTTCAGGTTACTTCAATTCTTCACGCTGCGCTTAAATAAATACCAACTGGGCGCATTTTATTCCAAATAATAGTTTTATCCTTGGACACCGGTTAGTCTTATCGGTCCGCTTAGTTCCCCCCCCCCCCCCCCCTCCTTGAATCCAATAAACTATTGCATCCAAAGCCAATTAATTAAAAACTAGTATAAATAACCTAAATTAGTGAATTCTCTATAAAATTGTTTATAATTACTTGCCACACTGGTGTCAGTAACCTAGCCTTGACGATTAGCAATACTTAGTTGAGGGAGTTCACCTCTACAATCTATTTAAAAACAGTTGTTGACCCCCCGATAGTGATTGACCCGAGATTGACCGCCACGTGTATTTTTAAATGGAGCCTGTATTTATACGTAGATGTACAAATTACACAGGGGGTCAATCACTCTAAAGGTGTCAATAACTGTACCGTTTACCCCTGTTGTAGCATAAATTAGTTTTTATAAAAAGTAACTTTTCTTGAAACACGTACAACAATTTCGTATTATTTTGTAAATAATTGAAAAAATCAAAAAGCAATGCTTCAATATTGATATGGATACAGTAATAAAATTACGCTCCAACTTTTTACTGTCTCGGAAAAGATAACGCAGGGCCTCTTAATAATTCGACATATGATTTTATTTATTATATACAACGATACACTAATTGAAAAAAAGTGATGATTTTAATACCTTATACTGGGCATAAAAATAAAGGTATGGGATTTTCTGCAAAAACTTTTTTCCACTATAATCTCCTAAATAATTCGAGAGAAAACTTGGTAGTAGGTCAAAAGTTATTAACACAATAATAGTAGAGAAACATGTTTCATAACACTTTTAGTCAAAACACAGTTTTATCATAAAATGTCTGTGAGGATGTATGAAACGTTGCACACACGTACGTTCAATATATTTGTTGGAAAAGAAACAGCTGCAATTTTATTGTGTACAATGGGCGTGGATACACCTTTTGAGGGAGAGTGCGATTTGTCTCTCCCAACGCGCTATATCGTCGAAAATCTCAAATTTACAGGGGAAAAATTCGAGTACCCCGCCTACAAGGGATAATTGTTTTAAATAACAGTGCGGCAGTGATCGTCTTCCAAACGCATCTGATCGTCAATTTTCCGCGCTCTCGTGATCATGCAGCTCTTAGCGGATGAACGAATAAAATGAACGGTTTCCTTGCATTTCGTTGTGGGGCTACCGTTCCATGCAGATATAAAGTGTATTACGCAGTTCTGTACGATGATAAAGGTGCACAAAGAGCCAGTGGAACAAGTAGCGCGTGCGTTGATAAAAATAGCGGATCGATTGCACGTATACCGTATGCCTTGTGGTAATAATATAGACTCGCTTCTCTATGCAAGGCATATAGACTAGCATACTGTACACATGCGCGGTATCGCTGTTTAATTTTTCAGGTAGTGCAGTGCGCAGGTGTATTATGTATAGCTTTGTCTTGCTGTCGCTGATATTTTTGCAATGAGTAATATGTGGGGGTATATAAGATTTCAATGAACAAATTTTTTTTCTCATTTCCAATGCCGCGTTTCTGTCTCTAATAATGAATAATACATTCTAGCGAACGAGTACGTAATACAAAGAACGGCCCGAACAACAAGTGCCTCGCGTATTGTAACATGAACGGGTTTGTTTCTGGTGAAAATTTGCGATTGATCAATCCCGAAAGTGAAGAGCGTGGGTTTTTTTTGAATTGGTGTTATTTTTGTATATGTTTTTTTTTTTTTTATGTGCTTTTGTGGGTTTTTTTTTTTTTTTTTTTATTAGCAGAACGAATGACTCGAGTAAGTGCAATAATCCTTAAAATGACGAAAACTCGAATATTCTCGCCATTCGATCATTCAACCGACTGCACTGTTTGAGAAAAACTGAATCGAACTAATAACAATGTATCCTCATTATTATTACCGTTTAAACGAACGCTGGCGCAAAAATTCCAAATAAAACGCGAAAATTCTTCGCCCAATGGATTACCTCACGTATACGATGGCGAATAAATAACCACACGCTCCGCTGATCCGGGCAATAATGACCGCGCGAGGGCAATTTTAAATAACGCACTGCCACCATAAATCAGGCACTGCAGAAACGCTCGCGCGCGCATATATATACAGATATGTCACTGCAGGGCAACATTTTAATCCGCGCTCCGGCTTTCCAGCGCTCATTCTCACTTTGAACGACCAACGACCTTGATCCCCCCCACCCCCCCTTCCTCGCTCCTCGGCGCGGGTAAGAGCGTATATACAGCGAGCAACTGCACTGTAATCGCGAGCGAGTGCAGGTATAATGATACGAGTGCAGCGCCACTTGGAAAACGAGAAGAGAACAATATTGGTACACAGGCGCGGAATTAAAAAATCACGGAGCCGTGGCCGCTGCGGCAGCGGCAGCCGTGGCGAGGTGAAACCGCGCGTGTAGCTCGCGGTACGAACGGGCTGTAAAGAGCCGCGTGATAATAACAATCCGCGCGACGGAGACTAATACAATAATAAATGCGCCAGTGTCAGTGCAGTCCAAGCGTGCTGATGACGACGGCGAGGACGTTTCTTATTTTATCACTCTCGGTTTTTCGCGGCTCGTTTGTAACGCTCCTCCTCTCCTCCTTCGTCATCTCGTTTTCTTCTTCTTTTCTGCCGAAGCCGCTGCGTGTACCTAAGTTCCTCATGGCGTCGCGAGTGAAAGGGAAAAAATGCCAGTCACGTCCACTGTCGTCGCCTCTGGCGTTTCTACATACAGCTGTGTGTATAGAGTTTTTTACGCTCCTCTTAGCGAGAGCTGCAGAGGTGGTGGGCATAATCACTTTTTCAAACACTCTGCCGGACAATTTCGTTCTGTAAATGTAATGCACCGTTTGTGCTAAAAACAAAAATTATTTTTTCCATGCTACACACAATATGGTACATGATGAAACATTTCTAGAAAAAATAGTGTATTGCATTTTGGAACAGAAAAAAATTTCACAGGCGAATGTTTCGAGCAAAGTGTTTGAATATTCGATCGAATGATTTGAAATTAATTTTATTCTCTATAATAATAATGAGTGACATTATTCTTTGTTGGAAAAGTGTCTGTCAACTACTTACTGTGTTGTTTGAATCAAATAAACTGAATGCATTACATCTTCGGGAAAGAAGTTTAATTTTTAAGTTTTAGAAATTTGGTGATATTATTGTACTAAATACCGTAATTCTTCCTACTTTTGATCTTTTTATACTTTTTTATTGTTTGTACGTGCACAATGGGACAAAACCTTTCTTCAATTTATTAAAGAGATACAAGATTTGCAGCAAAAAATGTTTTCTATTTCCCAAAAAATTGTTTTACAATAATTAAATTGATATCTCACGTTAAAGCATGCAAAAAAAAAACTCGTAGGTTTCAAGAAGATACAAATTTTTCACACAATACATGTCATCAGCAATTAAACTTTTTGTTTTGGCGATAATCCACGTGTGCATATTTGTATAGTACGCATCCTGAGCGTATCACACTCTCAAAAATCGAAATCTGAAAGCGTAGTTGCTTTGAATCTGAGAACAAACTAGAACTGGTATGTCTAGAAGCAGTGAGAAACGATAAATCTCGTTTCTAAGTATATCAGCTGCTTTGATTTCAATAAAGAAAACTCTCGAGGGCGTCACTCTCTCTACCTCTTCAGATATATCACAGATTAGAGAGATTCAAGTTTGTTTCCCATCAGTACGCGTCGCATCCGACGAATGTTAATTTGACCTACATCTATAAGTATACACGAAGCAAACGCACACGCTCGCAATTTGTCCCCCGGCACTCGGTAGTCCAATTTTTCTCCCCATACATAACACCTGCGCCACTGCCTACACACGAGAAACAGATTTTATCGCGAGCACGCGAAAATCGGCGCGACTTTCTATAAGTTTCTCGCACCGCCTCGTCCGTCGTCGTGGCAGAGTCAGAGAAATGACAAACAGTCTCCGCTTACGCGACTCTATATATAAACGCCGTGATTAACGACAGTAGTCGCGCACTTTTGCACACACTGTTTGCACAGAGAAGCAAACTTTCGAGCTGGCGGCCTAATTGCGCGAAAAGCGCGCCAACCGGCGTACGTATACTATACATGCGTAAAACGTCATTCGTCACGACTAGGTTAACGAAATTCATTTCTCTCCAGCACCACGGGTGATCCACTTTGCTAATTTTTTCTGGAAAAAATCGACGAATCCTCCTTCCGCGCTCTCCAATAACCAAACAAAACGAAAAGAAAAAAGAAAAAAAACAAGCCACCGGCAGCAGCCCACCGCCTCTCATCAATTACCCCGGAAATCGAGCGAGCGGGCACCGTTAAGCCCATCATTCGACGAAACGAGTCCGGCAGCAGCCACGGCCCGCACACGGTACCCCCGTTCTGTCACGGCCGACTTCCTCTCCCGATCCGGGCCCGATCAGTTGATCAAAGGACCACCGCATCAGCGGCCAGCCATCGTCTCTTTTTGCTCATCAAGGTAATAATCATTCGCGCGGCTCACCGTATATTATACACTCGCTCGTAAGTACAACATATAACGCACAACCGATCTCTTACCCCGATGCGTCTCCTGGTATGCTCGGCGCCGGACGAACCGGTCGCCGCTGCCGCTGCTGTCGTCGTCGTCTCATGGCTGTCCTCCTCAGCGATTGCCTTTGGACTTTTCTCCGCCGGCGAGGATGATCCGCTGCTGCTGCTGCTGCTGCTCGGGGAGGACGACGTCGACGAGGACGACGACGACGACGAGGAGGAGGAGGAGGAGGAGGAGGAAGCGGAGGAGGTTAGGACCGGCGGGGCCGGGGCCGCGTGGCTCTTCGGCAGCGGCGTCTGGTGGTGCACCCACTTCAACATGCTGCCGGTACGGATCGGTGCGCCATGATGCTGTGTTTTTCGCACGCACGCACGATCGTTTGATTTAATTCGCCGGGAGCAGCTGCGGGGTCGGCTTTCACTCGGTTTCGCGTTATACCTGCAGTAGTGGTTGGATCGTGTTTACACACAAGAGTTGGCTGGAGGATGCTAGGGGGGTAAAGCAGATTAACAGATCGATGCGATCGTGGCGCGCCGGTATTCCCAGGACGATTCGTTGTCGCGTTTGACCAGTCGAGTTTTTCAACGACCGATTGCCGCCCGATTCGCGCAAAACACCAGCATCATAATTGATCAATCTCCGTACGTGAATGTCGTTTGGTTTTAATTTGTATTTTTATCGGCGCGTCGATATCCGGGTACATAAGGCCCCTCGCGATCCGCCGATCCTTTTCACTGCTGCCCGAACGAGATATCCCTGGTGGCAAACACACGCCGGAGAGGGTTCGACAGCAGCGGCGCGATAGGGGAAAATTCAATGGCAATATCGCTCGATAAGAAGCCACCCCCGCGCGTTTGTTTGCCAATCTCCCTCTTCCCAGTGCTCCTTTGCCGCTGCCCCCTATCCGCGTTTGTCAGGGCCGCGGGAACGGGGAGAGGAGGATATTACATTGGCCGCCGGGATCTCTTCGGGAAGTCGTTTGGCGTGCAAATGGCTTTTCCGCCTTTTGGGTGGCAAGTGCTTTTCCCCGCCCCCCCCGGCCACACGACTCTCCTAAGGGGTTTTCCCCCCCCCCCCCCCCCAACTGGTGGCGCGCGCGCGCGGGGTTTCCGCTGCGATCCCGAGGGTCGATTTTCCCGAGGCTGCCCGTGATGGAAGTACATACTCGCGCAACACGTGTAAATGGCGGTTTTATCGTGCGAGGATTGTAACTACGGTGCTATTGAAGTTTTTATGGTACGTCGTCGATATTATTATTATTATTTTATTGCCGCACGTGATTTATGAGGTAGAAACAATTTCTTTTCGCGAAGAAATATCAGTTTTATACTGGGTCGTCGGGATTTTTCGCCGATACTTTTATCAACCATCACTGGGCACTGAAAGTCATATTCTTACAATCGTTTTATTGCAAGCTGTAAAATTTTTTTCCAGCCCAAAGGTTTACAGTCGGGCTTATTTATATGTATTTTTTGAAACGCAACGAGCGATAACTCGATCTATAAAATGATCTGGCTAGTGAACACGAAACGCAGCATCCAACCGCACGTCCCATTGTACCCCCCTCGACAGCGAGCACCAAAAAAGGCCATCACGCACAAAACCAGAAAAAAAAAAGAATAAGCTCCCCTGCATTTCCGGAGCTATTACACCAATACGATTGGAATCGAGACCCAAACAACAGTCTGGGCGCGCACTCTCCGATCGTCCATTTAATAATATAACCACTCGGTGGGTAGAAAGCGTTGCGGGAGCCTGCACTCGGAGAGAGAAAAGTGCAATCCGTCCGATCGGACGGAGCATCGGTGCAGCAACGACTGCGACCGGCGCTCTTTTTTTTTTTTTCAATCCGATTTCCCAGCAGCAGCAGCATCAGAGCAAAGGTTGGCTAACGCGTGCATTTTCCGTGCACTGTTTACCAGCGAGTTTTTTCGCACGCACCTCTTACTTGTATACATATCCAAGCCGCGGCGCTCCACGAAGTATATACGTATAATACATATTGTACCGTTAAGAGTAGCGGGTATACATTATATTATGTACATGGGTAGTTATATTATACACCCAGTGGATTGAGCCGTCGTTAACGCGTACAAGTCGGCGCTGCTTGTTCAGCAGAGCGATCGATTACCGCGTATACAAGCACCCTCCACTCCGCTGCTCGTCCAATCGATCGCGACGATAAACAAGATCAAAACCCTGTCGGGAAGACCGCCGCCGCTCGGGTAAAATGTCGCGCAAGTACATACGCCCCCTGCGTACACCCTTGCAAACGGTACGTGTGCATGCGTTACTATATCAGATACATGACCGTGGTGAGTAGAAATGGCCCTTTTTTCGCGCCCGTAACGGTAGCGACGCGGAATTCGTCGCTCTCCCGCGCTGCTATACAATGCTCACCACCTCCACATCCGCCCGGCGACCGCAACGGAACAACACCAACAACAGCCCCGTCATTATCGCTATGCCTGCGACATTCCGAACGTGCAGCACTGGAAAAGGTACCGCGTTGCAGTTGGCGCCGAACGAATCGTCGAAAGAAAGAGCGCGCGTACGTTACATTCGCGCATCCCCGTTATCCCGCGAAGAAGAGGAGGAGGAGCCCCGCGCCCAACGGCTCCCCGTAAATAAGTGCGTAGTATCGAGTTCGCGTCGCGTGCGGCGCCGTTTTGACGCCCGCGGAGGGGAGGGGGGGGGGGGTCATAACGCGTACTGAGAGACTGTCGTGCTGGTTAAATTTTAATTAAGCCGGCGCGTGGGTTTTTCCCTGAATTATTATTGCGCTTGTATATTTATGGGTGCGCGCCCCGCTCCCCTCGTATACACACACCGTCCAACTGTTTTCTCGCTCCACGGATATGTATTAACGGCTTTGTTTCTTGCCCCGGCGACTGATGCACCTTGTACCGAAGCAAGTACATGCGTGCACGTAAAGTTCGCGTGAGGCGGTAGTAGGCGTGCGTTTTAATTTGCGCCGTGAATCATCGTTGCTCGCGGGATCGTATTTACAGCGGCGGGCAGGCACCGAAAAACCCTTTCGGGAAACGAGGGACGTTATACAAAAGCGGACCGTTCTTCAGCGACCGCGGTTCACGAGGAAGAAAGCGCCGCGGTCC
The DNA here is from genome assembly GCA_030522625.1 of Copidosoma aretas. Classification (NCBI taxonomy): domain Eukaryota; kingdom Metazoa; phylum Arthropoda; class Insecta; order Hymenoptera; family Encyrtidae; genus Copidosoma; species Copidosoma aretas. The sequence goes on along the minus strand of JAPYYV010007781.1, from coordinate 30,309 downwards.
CCTCGGGTTTTACAGCGCCATCACGGAATCCCCGAAATCGCAGCTGTACACCCGACCGTGCTTGCGAAGAACCATCGAAACCCCGTCGAACCGTAAGAGCCGAAAAAACATAAGCCACGCCAGCCTGTAGGTCGCGCCCGGCTCGCCGATAGAGCCATTCGCGTGATTATACTTTCAAGTTGCATCGGCGATCCTAATCTCTCCCCCGAGCGGCACGGATACTCGCGCTCGCGGTGCGTCCCGCGAAAAATGCGCCGGAGCCCGATCTAATGGGCAGCCCCGTGCGCGCCTTGTATCCCGCGCCGCCGTGTATAACTCATCCGCCGGACCGAAGAAAAACCCTCCCCCCCCTCTGCACGGCTCTGATGCGCGCCGGAGAGGGTTAGAGTCGCGGGGGGAAGAAGGAACGACGCCGAGAAGGAGGCAGAAGGCGGATGTGAGTACATGTTATACATGTAGGCAGGCGAGCGAGCGAGCGAGAGGTCCGGAGGCGCTGATTCACGGCCGCCCGGCTTCCCCTCTCCTCTAATCTCGGCGGCGGCGGCGGCCCGGCTTTTAATCGCGCCGTGCGATCGGGCCCGCGTCCTCCCCGTCCCTCGGCCGCGGACCGTCGTCGCCACCCCCTCTATTTTTCACGCACGCGGACGCGGAAATTCTTCCTCCTCCTCCTCCTCGTGGCCGGCGCTTTTGCCCGTGAGTTGTATTGTGTCTGCAAGACGGGAGGACCCATGCGCTGACCGTTTTTTCCGATCCAGTCTGGATCGGGGCTCATCGTATGGCCGTGTTCTTTTACCCTTTTACCAATATTGTTGTTCGCGAACGTTGCTCGGCGGAGTATTATTACATAATATTCATACTGTCGAGGCTGCGTGTGTGATCAAATATATATTGAAATGAAGATGAAGATTCTCTCGTATACGTCCGTCTTATGTATTGTACTTGTATAACTGCGAATAAAGCAATGTACGTTGCGCGATGACTGAGACGTCTAAATTAGACGTATATAGCTGTACAGTAGGCACATAATAGACATGAGCAAATAACAATAACGTCTTCCAATTCAACTACAACATCAATCAGCCCGTATATAGTAACATGCATGTACATACATAATTATGTACAGAGCCGACCGCTCACGCTCTGCAGTATATTGCTCTTTCAATCCATATCCTGCTTATATAATATTATATCCAAGATATAGCCTTCTCTGCACAGTGTGTAAGTATACGTAGGTACACCTATTCTGCATTACCCCTCACCTATATCCAACATCAGCTGCTGCACGAGGCCTTCTATACACTATACACCTGTATACGCACACTGTACTGCCCGTATAATCGGTCGTCGCTGCGGACTGATTGCGCAACCCGCGCACTTCCGGCCCTCCGAGGCACGGCATGGCATACTGCAGGTATATATTATACATAGCGCACAGCAGCTTCCATCCCGCACTGAACGGGCGCATATTTTTTTCAATCCGATGCACCGCACCGCGCACAAATAAGTATATAACATATAGCTCGTCTGGGGTGGGTGGCGGGGGGGGGGGGGTAGGGGGGGGGGGGGGGGGGGGGGGGGGGGATACGATGGAGTTTATATCTCGTTACGCGGCCATTACGATCCAGAGCGTGCCCGCGCGTAAGCGACTGTGTTTTTGCGCGCCCAACGTATAATGCTCGGACGTTTGCGAAACTGGCCGCAAACGCTCTCCTGCAGTCCATCGATCGAACACAGCCCGGTCTCGGGTGTCACCGATACATGCACAAGGATGCGCCGTATCCGTATAAATAATGCAGAGGCTGCCCGACCGATTTCCCGCATACTTATACTTGCAAACACTCGCGGGCGAGAGGAACGGTGTCGATTGGAAATCAAAGCTCGGTCGATTCTTTCCCCCCCCCCCGCGTCGATTCGTGTATTAAGTACCGACCGCGCGGATACAACCGGTCCAACCGCGCCCGGAATCGCGAAATCGGAGCACGATAATACGGGAGCTGGAGGAAGAAGAGCGCGCATGATGCACGAGCGCGCGAGCGATGATCCGCATTCGCGAGCAACCTGAATATCCGCACCTGCTCGCGGATCGGCGAGCTTGCAGGTACAACATAGTGCGCATACGCTCGGACGTACCGATTTTCGCATCGACGGGCAGGCAAACGAGACGAACGAACAGACGGGCGTCCCGATGGCACCGTTCGTGGCCCCGCGCGTAAATCAACCACCTCCTGGCTGTCCCTTTTCGCCGCGCTGACCCAAATATACGGCACCGCGCCTTCGTTAGTTTTTTTTTTTTCTTTCCGAAAGACGAGCCACCGCGGCGCGTACACAAGTGCAGATTCCGCGCTCTCTAATCTCAGCCGAATGGGCTGCGCGTACGATTCGTCCAAACGCCCCCCTCGCGGGGAAACTCGAGCTCGCATCCGCGCACACCCGTGATCAGAGAGCAGTTGGTTGTGCTACCTGCTGTAGCTGCAGTGTATACCTAATACGTACGTAAGTATACAAAGTGGAACACGCGCGAAAGATGATGATTAGTTTGATTTTCGTGCCGATGCTTCTTTTCGTTCTCAAAAGTGCCAGGTATGATACGAAATACGCCCACTGCGTCGAGCTCGGCGTCGAGACCGGTGTATAACTCTGCTATTGTGTACATCGCGCGATAAGCGCCCGATCGGCCTGTTGTACTTACAGGATCCAAGAATATACATTGCACCTATTCGGCAGTGCGTGGGGATCTCCGTCCAACATTTGTACACACGCACGTACCGCATCAGCTTGCCTGCAACGGGCGAACCGCGCGTGCGAGCTCGACCGTACTGTTTTATTTTTTTATGCTCCTGTACAACCAGAGTATGCTTACACGCGCACGCTCAAATTATATACACCAAACATGCGCTGCGCGATGATACAAGCATGCATACATACAACTGTAAAGACCAGGTCTCGACAAACGCGCTTTTGTAAGTATATCTGTGCGATTGCACGCGGTGCCCCGTTTTGGATCGCGGCGTTTTCGGTGCCCAGGTACCCGTGAAAATGGATCGGACTGTGTACTCACGATCCTATAATACCTGTGCCTATAGCTTGCCTCTTTCGTGAAAATTTCACCACCGCGCGCTATCGCGGGGTGCACGATAATTTTGCCCAACGGCCAACTTACGTTCTATTCCATCGTACACGCGCGGTGCATAATATAATTCCGCAAAATGCCGCATCTGTTTTTTGGAAGCAGGCAAACATTGATGCATCAGGAATTCGAGCCGAGCGCTCGCGCGTCCGCGTCGCGACGCGGATCGATCGTCGAAGGTAAGTATACAGGGGTGCGACGAAGCTCGAGCGCGCGTGCGGGCATTATTATACGAGGGGCCATCACACGGGCGGACGGACCGAGCGAGTTGTCCATGTGGTTATGCCATCACCGTACAGTGGGTATTATTTATATACGCGTTCTCCAATTTGTTGGCAGATTACACGGGGGGGGGGGGGGGGGGGGGGCGGGGGGAAGCAGAGCAGCGCAACGGCAGAAGAGATACTTTTGTATTATAGATATGTATACGAACAGAGAAATAAGAGAATCTAATACACAGCGAGTACATCGAGGAGAGATAAACGTCGCGCATCGCGGAGCCTCGGGGGCCCCGTTCTTCGTTGCATGCGATGCGCGTGATGTTCGCTGTATCATATTGATGGTGAGAGCCTCTCCCATCCCATCCTTGCACGTGCCCCCGCATTGATATGGATTGGGCACGCTTTACTGTATATTATGCAGTGTTTTGCGCAGTTATACACACGCATGCGCCCCATCTTACGCTATCATATATCATACACTTATACGCGTGCGTCGAAACAGCGAGGATCGTAATTAACCGGGTTTGAGAGGCTTCGACGATCACTGCGCTCGTGCCATACTTTTTTTTTTCGCTGCTGCTGCTTTGGTCGTTAAAATTATTATCATCATTATTATTGTTAAACGGGACCTCGTTACAGCCACGCGCTCATCGCGCATATAATGATAAACGGTCGTTCGGCGAGCCTAGTTTTTCATTTACCATTTTTCGAATATTTTTCGCGCCACGCAACGTATATAATTGTATGTCAAAGCTGTTATCAATCTATACCGCATCACGCATTAATTGGTGGTTGGTATACAAGTTACGGTAGGAGACGGACAACAGGTTTTCTAATTGATTCCGCGGCGGTGATCCTCGTATTATCAGCTCGCGGAGAAGAGGTGCCGATGAACGGACGATATATATATATATTATTGTAATATCCGCTCGTTGGCGCGGCGAGAAAACACGTTTTGCGTACGTTACAAGCGGACAAAGTTGTCGCGGCTGATGCAGGTGTACGGTTGCTCGATTGAAAATTCCACACACTATTATGTGGGTTAGTGGACATACGGTGGGGACGGTCAATGGGGGTCGGGTCTCTCTCTTTCTCTCCGATGTAGAGGGGGAATAATGGTTTTATCTCGCCGCGTTACGCTCGAAAAAACGCGCGCGATGCACATCTCCGGTCGTATACGTACGTATCCATGCAGGGGGGATTGTGTAGCTGGATTTTTTCTTTTCCATACGCGGTTGTGAAAACTGTAAACAAGCGGGTTTTCCCTCGATTCGAGGATTATTTTTTCGGATTTTCGACTCGCCGAAACTCAACAGACCATGTTGTATTGAAGTTATCCAGAAACTCAAAAAATCTGCAATAGGTAGGTCGGTAATGACAAAAGTACACAACGCGAGAATCACAGGAAATTAGTTTGGCGAGGAAAAAACTCGCTCTGCACAAAAAAAAAAAAACCGACAGCTCGCGACGCTCGGTAGGTACTTACTTTGAGCGCTGCGCGGAATGTAAAGTCGACGCGAAATTGAAAGAGTTCGGAGAACGAAAGCCGGAGAAGAAAACCGACGAGCGGGGGGAGCCGAGATATAGTTTTTCCTCCGCGGATAGTAATGAGTACTACGATCTCTGGAAACGAGAATACATCGTATCGTATAGCGTTATAGTTGTTACGTGCCTCACTCTCCCTCTTATCCCTTTTTGGCGACGAGGAACTATCTTCTGTACGTATAAGTACTCGTACGCAGAAGTACACCGAATTCAACCGTCGCAGCTGCACTTCCGGAGTGTGCCGTATCGTGCGAGAAAAAAGAAGAAAAAAAAGGGTGCACGGCCGCTTTCACTTTTTTCTAGAATACGTACATTTGCTTTTGTCAGACGGTACAGCATCAGCGGTGAGCATTAAATTCGGGTAGAGCAGGAGTACAATGTACCCCATTATTTTCCCCGCCTCTTTCCGAGTGCCTACGCGAGCTCGTGTGTAATTCCTGCGTTTGCGCGTATGATCAAAGGCGTAAGCATACGAGCTCAAAAATATCCCTCGGAGCGAATGAAATGCACGCGGTCCAACGGACGTAGATCCTCCAGTCCAAACGGATACGATGCAGATCAAAAGGCCAAACTGTCGGAAACCCCGAAAGCTCATTTATACCGTCGTCGAGCAAAACGCAGCGGACGATCGCTGACGCGCGCGAGGGATTAGGCCGCGCGCGACGCGTAACGTACAAGCGCTGCGCTTACTCCGGTCTCATGAATCAAGTTTGCGAGCCGGCGCGCGGGGCTGCGGGGGGGATCCCACGAGGAGCCGAGGGGAGGAAGACGATGAGCGATCGATGAGAGCTGGGAGAGCCTTCGGGAACGTCGAACCTGGGTACGTATCGACGCCGCGGGACGACCGGCGGGGAGGCGGCGGCGGCACCGATCGACGAGCAGCTCGCGCAGCGTTATTAAAGGAGAGCCTGTGGCGGGTAAATCGCTTTTTAATCGACCTGGCCATTTGCGCTCCTCCGGGGGAGGGATACGGCGATGGGGCTGCTCCTGCGAGATGCGCCCGATGCGGCGGAGGTCCATCCCACGAGGGGACGACGACGACGACGACGACGACGACGATGATGATGCGTTTCAACGACAGCCCATCCGCGGGGGGCGCCTCGGATCCGTTGTCGCTATGGAGCCTCGGGCGCTCGCGATACGGGCGTTATTGCTCGTCGTTCAGAATTATTTTTGTGTTTTCTCCCTACTTCCAGAGCAAGTGCGGGTATCGATGATCGCAGGGCCTGATCAAAATTTGAATCGAAGCTTCTACGAGCCTGCGCGTATTTCGAAGCCGAGATGTTATGAATGGTGGACGCGCGTCGATCCATAGCGGTAAACGATTTTTCGGAATCGAAGCATCGTACATTCCCACCACCGATTCTCGGGATCGAAGGACGAGTATTTGCTGGCATACCGATGCAGCTGATCAGAAATAGAGCAACGAATTCCTCCCGACCACCACCGATCGTGCTGCTGGGAAACAGTCGTAGCGCGCGAGTCGCGGACGGATCCAATTATACTCCGACGCTCCCGAGCAGCAGCGTGTGTATTATACTTTGTGCAGTACACGGCGTATGTATATATATATATATATATATATAGGCGCGAGTGACAATGCGCGCGCGTTGCGCAACCCTTCCGTTCCTCTCGCGACGCTGCATCCTCGGAACGGGAGAAAAGTTTCTCCGCACCGCGGAGGGGGACGGGGGAAGGCTCAAGAGCGCAACGAGCGGCGCATACGCGCGCACACTCGTGGAGCAAATTGCACGCTATTACACCGGACATCCCTCGCTACTGTGCCATTACATTTGCTGTATGCTCCTGCGATGTTGTACTTGTACACGTGTATTATGCGCTCCGCTGTCGCAATTGTAAAGAGTCCCGGCGACGAGCGCCTCGTTAATGGAAAAAGTCCCTCCCTCGTCCCGCGTTTCGAGGATTCCGAGCGATTTTATTCTTGCGTACGTCCACAGCCGCGCCGCGCCGCGATGACTCGCCGCTTCCGCTCGGCAGATATTATATCCGCTCGCCACGCGAGCGTTTCTTTTTCCATTTTCGGGTCGACGCGTCGGCGAGGGGTATGTAAATTTTGTTGTCCCTCCGCCCGCGCGCCCATCGTCCGACGGCTCAAGGTTTCCACCGGTGGGATCGTCGATGCACCGATCGCGCCCTTCATCACGCGATCCGTCGCGATCGGCGCGCGCGTTAATTTTACACCTTTACGCCTCCAGCAGCGGCGGAGAGTGTATTTTTGGACGAAACGAAGCGTCCTGGAACACGTTGCGGTGGGACAAAACGTTTTCCCGGACAATCCCGAGGAACTTCGCGGCGCTGTCCCGGGAAAAAGATTTCCCGTCCCCCGCGCATCGATCTGCGACCCGCTGTGTACATACGGGCGCGAGGATCTAGTGGAAAAAAAACGTGCAGGAGTAACCTTCATGATCGGCGCCGAGCCCCGTCCGGGTAATCTCCAGCACCGCACACTCGACTGTCCCGACCGCCACCACCACGCAGCGAGGACGAGGAAAAACTAAAACTAATCACCCTCGCACGAATACACGTATATATATGTATAAGAACGGTCACTCGCGCGAGTCGCACCACCATCCGGCTCGAGCGCGAGGAGGGACCGACCGGTCGGCACGTTCGCGCGGCGCAAACTGACCGGCATCGCGTGGTCGCGTATAGATAGAGACGCCCCCCCCCCTCGTCCCTGCTGCTGCTGCTCTGCGCTCGCGGTCTCGCTCCTGTGACCGGCACGGCTGCCCGTAACAACTGCTCTCGCTGCTACCTGTGCCTATACATACGCATGATCCCCCTGCGGTGCAGGCCGGTGAAAGGAAGCGGAGGAGAGAAAGAGACGGACGAGAGAACCACGCGCCAACGAGCGCGCCAAGGTCCGTGTGGTGCAGGGACTCGGTGCGCCAGCGGGCCCTTTTTCCCCGCCAACCGGCGAGGGCCCATAGTGCAGGGGGGGCTGCAGCTGCTCCGTTTGATTTTGTAATTTCCCCCCCCCTCAACCGTCGCTCTCACCCGGAAGGGACAGCTATCGGTACGACGTATAATAAGTACGCTTGACTCGCGAGCGCATCGATTTTTATTTGTTTGCGCGTCGATCGTGGATGGCGATTCCTGAAAAATAACGTCCCCTGCCGGAATATCGTCCCTTCCGAGAACTCGGGTGTTACGTTCGCCCCTGCGTTTATACATCTTCTATATACGTAGTAGCAGCGTCCCGAGAAGCGGGTAAAAACGGGAGCTGATGGACTATAGTTGTGCAGCAATACCGATTCTGGATCGATCTAACATGTAAGTATACTCGCATATGTTGACGGATGTGTATGGCATGTATACGCATGTGGTGTTGGTGTATTGTAGATCGCGATGAGCTAACAGCGTACTTTTTTTACAGTGTTCGGTGGAGGTCTCTCTATCTGTTATTTATTAGCTCAATTATGGTTCATTGAAGAGGATACTTTATTGAACTTTCCGGGATCGATTAATACCATCATAAAGTAAACAAGTTAACAACAAAATTTAGGGACATTAATTTCCAAGCAAATTCAATAAATATGTTACGCGTTAAATATGTGACAATGATCATACCATCGAAAATACTTGTTAAAATTATATCTACGTGATTATCAAGAGTGCATGAAATTATTTCGCTAATTTATCTCGATCTGCTGGAAAGTAAGTGTTTTGGTTGAAGCTCTAATTATTTGGATCAATATATTTTTCATTCCGATCAGAGTAATTTTATTTATTGTGGTAATAATCCATCCGGAAATGGACTCACGCTTGAGTATTGATTCCATATGATTCGTAATAAAACTGTAACAATGAAACAGTGAAATATCAAACGGCAGGTGCGCGCAAAGTACATACAATTACCGCAGGGAGTGCATGCACGTGCGTATGTAGACCGTTAAATATGTGACGCGGACACATACCAAGTAAGTGTGTACTATGCAGGTATATACGCTTGAAGCATACGTTTTCGCAAAATACTGTTCTTCTTCTTAATATTGCAGTCGAAAGTCGAAAGGCAAAGAAGGCGAAGGGTGCCGCGTGAGAAAGTCCACATCCCACCGTACTCTGACTTATCGGTTTATTGTTTCGCAGAGATGATTTTCTCTCGTTTTTAACGAAAGCAATGAGCGGCGAAAGCCCGAATAAACCGACAAAAAGAAATAAAACGTGATTTCTCATTTTTTCGGAGGCCAGCTCGCACAGGGAGGCTCGAACGATCTCGAATCATCGCGGCCTTCGTGTTTCCGCGCTCGATTAAAGAGCCACCGTAGCTGCGACTAGCTGATGATATATAATCAAATTACAAAGTTCGTGCTATCGTGTAGGCAGGGGAGGAGGAGGGATAAATGGCCGTTCGGCCGCGGCGCTCCTTAACGATGTAAACTCGGTGTGCGCGACTCGACGCCGTTTAAAATTCACCGCTCGCGTGTTCAATCTTTCGAACAGGCGTGTTTCTCCTCCTCGACACCGCCACGGCGTATGAGAATAAAAAAAAAAAAAAATACCGAGACTTTATATTTTAAACGGCAATGCTTGTGTATTACCCGTGCTTACGCTCGATATGTTTGGTAAAAAAAGAGCACGGCTCTCGCGTGTGCGCGCACCGTTCATCGCGATGTAATTTTTGCCCAGCAGGTATATATGACTCTTGAAGCGTTTATCTGCCTTTTCCGAGACACCGAAAAAACGAATCGCCATAATAGTGGCACACCCGACGCCTCGAATTCATCGCGGTATTTTTGTATACGCGGGGCCGATCACTTTCTCAAAAATCGTCGCACGCAAAGAGTGAAAACTGCCGCCACATCCATTGAACGCCGTCGCATTAAATCTCACCGCATCAGTTTTTTTTAAACACCTCGTTTCCCGCCTCCCGGCGCAAAGAGTGCAGAGGCCCGATCGGACACAAAGTGCCACACTCGGGTTGGCATACAGCCGAAAGAAAAAGTCGGCTTAACGGGACCGCCCCATGGGAGAGTACGCACTTTGGTCGGATCACATCTTAAACTTTTATTCTCCTCCGCGAAGTATATGCGTACAGGTACGATGAACGAACGGGCGATGGTAAAAATAACAACCGCACGCCAGCGCTGCGAGCTTGCGTTTATTTCTCGGGCTGTTATCGTATTAAACACGGACGTGTAAGTACGAGACGGGACGCCGACGTGTGTTTTATTGGCTGCCGCCTTGACTCATTTGCTTTCTTTCTTGTTTCTTTCACTCTGCTTTAGTGCTTCATCAACCTGGGGACGCGCGGCAGGCACCGGCGTATTATTATCGTGCCCGCACCATCGACCCACCGCTGGGCGATTTCATTGCCCCCGTGCTTTTATCGCGACGCCTCGAGTGCGCCTCTGATACGATTGTGTGGAAGAGTATATAATGTACATGATTGGGTATCGCGGTGCGTTTTATGTTTTGATATTAATTATAAATATTGGTCCGACGTGCGAGTGAGCAAGATGTGTGTGAAATGGTGACGCGTTCTTTTATCATTGGGATCGAGTCGAGCTGATGCGGCATCTTTTGCGGGTGGGAAAAATCAATGGAATGATTAACGGGTGGCTGAAACAAGACTGCTACAATTTTGCCAGAAAAAATGGACGGTTGTACAACGCATTATCCATCTAATTTTCGCAAATTTCCATTTTCTCAAAAGTTTTTTCTATTTGCCTTTAGGACTTATGTATTAATGATAATTCTTCAGAATCAAAAATTTGTATGGATCTACAACTTTTCTCGACTGTACATTTACGTTAAATATATTTCAAAGTAACTGTAAAAAAAAAAACCCGCCATTCTATTATCTAATTACAGAGTTGTCCGAGTTTCAAAGCACAAAAGTCATATCTTTTCGCTAACACAAGTACGATAATAAGGGACTGCTGTGCATGGAGCAACTATTACATGCGCTCGTCCCTAAAAATGACAATCCATGCGGCTCGAAACAAAGCGATCTAATCGACGCAACAGAGACATATTGAAAAAAAAAGAAACATAAATAAAACACCACCTCAAAGACCCGAGTGTATTATCGGGGGGAAAAAACGTACATTAAATCGCCATGAACCCTAGCGCGCATCCCGTATCCTCGGCTCCTCCACAATGAGAGATCGCATCTTCGCGATAAAAGCCATAAGCCGGGCGCATAAAATCCTCCTCCTCCATCTCCTCCCCCTTGTTCTTTTGCAGCACACCTCACGCAAATCATGTAATATGGCCTCGTGGCCTTGGCGCACATATATACAACAGCAACAATAATGACAACGGCGGCTGCATCAACACGCCCCCCCGACAATAGAAGAGAACGACAGAGGATTTTATAGCAGGTATTTATGTACGGCTGAATCGTGAAATGTGATGGATGTAGCACGCGATGTCGGAAAAATATATGATGTATAGCGGCGTCCAAGTGCAGCTATATACACACTACTATAGCCTGCAGTGGATCCTCTAATGAAGATTGGAAAGCGGTGCAAGGTTGTAGAAAATGTGGCTTGTGTCTGTTTGCTCGGGTGACTTTTTTACGCTCGGCTGTTCAATCGAGTATTGTGGGAAGATACCAGAGACACCTTGAGTCTCGCCTTTAGTATGCAAAAAACAAGCTTGGGAAAATGATTTAACATGATGCATTATTTTTACGCTATTTTATAAAAGTTGAAGGTCATTAAGACTATTCAGCATGTTTCATGTACTATTGAGTACCTTGCGTTCAATACAGTAAACAACAACTCGATTTTAAATGCCCTCAACAAAGACTTGTACTTTACACGAATCATTTGTAAATAAAAAATACACCAATTTTGTGTTATTTAGCCATTGTACTCATCTTATTTGCAAAAAATTTGTGTACGAAGTACAAATATCTTGCGTAATTTTTACGAATAATAAGCGTAAAATAGGAAATAACACAAAATTTTTAACTGTATACTTATGTCTATATTATATGATAAAATAACTATATATGAAGACATTATTATTGTATAATCTATTATTTTATTACATTATATACGTATACGTTATTAAAAACTACTCTATTCAAGTTTTAAGGGGAACAAAAGTCTACTCACGAATAAAAATCTCCTAATTTCTTACTCCGTTGTTGATTTCTATGATACGGGTTCACTCGGCGAATGACTAGATCACACTGAAAATACAACATCAGGTAAGGTGCGCAGCTTATTGCGCAGTCTATAGTACAGCTAGGTCACTGACACAGCTGACTCACCCTGCTCAGCTGAGTCAGCTCACGCGATGTCTCGTTCACAGTCTGATGTAGTCATTCGTCGAGTGGAGAAGCACTATACTGAGCAGTGAGCGATCAACAACAGACTAAGAAATAAGGAGATGATGTTTTGTGAGTAGACTCATCTTACACTTGAAATTTAAATAGAGTAGTTTTTAATAACATATTATATACATGATAAGTTCAGTAAATTGACTGCATAATATAATTATGCACGAGTCAAAAATGGGATATTTTGGGGTGTGAATTCGGATTTTCAAAATTGAGTGTTGGAAAAAAAAAATTTTAATTGGTTATCAATTGTTCGTCAATGTTTATTAATTTACACAGTCCATACTCTCTTCAATTTGAACGTAGAACAATTCTGTTTCAAATTAAACAGACTACACACATGTTGTGGAAATTGTATTGAACAACAAATCTTGTGCTACTTATCCATCGTACTCGTGCACAAACTATATGTACGAAGTACTACTATTATGTGTACGAAAGTACACAAACTTTGTGTACTTCTTACAAATAATAAGTGAAAATCATCAAACTACGCCTAATTTTTAACTGTGTAATAATAAGACAAAGCAAAACTGCTGATTTGAAAATCTGGCTCGTTTATATATTTCCGTTGTACCTTTCGTGCGCGATTACGATGGATAGGTACATCCGCGATCCGGTACATCCAGGTCGATATTAATATAATATGCCGCACTCGCGGAAAACGAAGAGTAGACGAGTCGGGCGTGAGCAGATAAGTACCCGGACCAGATGGACTAATAAGATTAACGCCCGGCGGTCGCAGCGGGCACCCAAACACTTGCGATCTTCGTTTTTAAACCGCTGCACATTAACTCGCGCGCACGTTTGCATTTCACCTTTTTCCTCGCCCCCGTCGCAGCGTCCGCGTACTTTTTGACCCACTTGACGAGCGTCGAGCGATCAAAGTGGCTCGCTGATTGCTGCCGATGTATACTTGCAACGTACACCCGAGCGAGGGAAAGGAAGGAAAAAGAAATAAAGAAATCGCTAATGACGGAGCTCGCGTCTCTCTCTCTCTCTCTGCGTCCGTACGGAATGGCATTGATTTCACAATTGTGCGTAAAAGCATCGGATCGGACGAATGAATGGGACGCGCGAAAGGAGAAAAGAGGAGGCGAATTCGGCCCAGAAATCTTATCTCGTGCGAATCGGGGCGCGGTGCAGCGTTTGCTCTCTTGAATCAAACACGACTCGATGCGAAATTTTTCACCGCACCCCCCAATGAGCTTGATATCTCGGTTAACCTGTATATAATGCACCATCGCATCCGTACAAAGATGGGCATAAACTTCTTGGACTCAGGGGGTGTACCATTTCTCCACGACTGTCGCAGCTAAAGAGCCTATTCTCGCCTCGCTGTACACCTCAGCCATCAGCCCACCAAAACATCCGCCCCAATAATACGCAATGCTCAACCCACCAACACACGACACCAAACAGACGTACGTAAACGCCCGCGCAGGTGAGGCCCACACCCGTATATGTATATACTTCGACCTTATCCCCGATGAAAAAGGCCAATTGGTCTCGCGCGCTCTCAGCTGTTCTCCGCGTACGCTGTTCATCTCTCTCTCTCTCCGCTACACCCGGCACGCCCACTATTTTTCCTCGGCCTTTGCATAATACGTTTTTACGCCCAATACGTATACACCTCTGCGAGAGAGGCGATTCTAAGTATATGTACATACACAAGTATGGCAAAAGCAGCAGCGGCGTGACGAGAGAAACAAACGGCCGCGGCGCTCGATCGCGCTGTCCGTGTGCAATAATAACGCGAGCGCTCGTTGGATTTTTCCTTCTTTCTCCGTCTTCCGCGCGCTGCGAGCTGGGCCCCGTAATTGCCCCACGGAGAGCAATGGGTGGGGGGGGGGGGGAAAGATGCGTTTCCTGATCGTCGTTTCTTCGTTTTTTTTGTCGTCCATCCGTATATCGAGAGGACGCACGGGTTGTACTATACGAGTATAATAAATGCGCGTGCGTACAAGGTGTTGTTCCCTCCGCGCTGCAGCGAACCGTGCGGGTATTGTTCGCTCTCGTATTTTTGTTCTTGGCTATTTTTTTTACAACCGCGCGCACGGGCCCCTCTGATATAATTGGGTAAAAAGTGTACACACCGGCCGCCTGCGCTGTACAGCTATAGAGGCTGTTTGTTGTATTACGTGGCGAAAGGGGTGCGATGGCTCCGAGCGCCAACTGCGCTTGCTTGGAGTAGAGGCTTTTTTACAATACTGCATGCATATATTAGATATGATTTGGATGAAAAAAAAAAAAAAGTATTCTTTGCAGAAAGTCATGAAAAAAAAAGGATGTTCCCATAAGATTGTGTATCTGTTTGCATTGATTCTGCGACGGCTGTAAGTATGGCTAATACCGTGACTGGATCAATTGCCATATCGTCCAACTATACCACCCGACCCACTTTGGGACGGACACCCACCCTTGAGCAAGTACCGGCGATGTATTTCCCCGCACGCCTGTGATTCGATGCAAAATTACCAGCTTACTTGCTTGCCGCACTATAATTACGTATGTTTTCTAGTCCGGCCGGTGTCGTTTCAACCTGATAATCGCTTTGTTTCCGCGTACGACTTCTCAATATTATTGCGCGAACGCTCGTGCGTATACACGAGAGAGAGAGAGAGAGGGGCGGGTTTTGATACAAAGAATTCGCGACATCCGGTAAAGAAAACTTGCCTTACCGATTCCTTAAGTATAGCTTTCTAATTTACCGATGCATCGAACGAATTTGGATTTTGATTGCACATTTTAAAAATAGTTATTGGCAAGAGATGAATATTGACTTTGAGACACCTGCCGTAGCCTATTTGATAGCCTGACGTGCATTTGTACGTGTTTATACGCATAATTTCATTGTGTCAATAGAGTAGGCGCTTTAGGTAAAAAAAAAAAATAATCTCTGCAGTATGTTTAAATAATTTATTTAATATGTAAGCCCTTTTGTTTATACCTTGAGTCCGACATGATATTATAAACTTTGAGACTTGAACCGAGCACGTCTCTTCCAACATCTGACCCATACGGTCGTTCGTTTGAGTACAAACATTAATCAATTACCATTAGAGCCGACTCAAAAGACGATTTCGACGAGAGGCGGCGATCTGCAGTGATTATACTCGCGCGGATATTAGGGCGCGAATTCCGCGTTCGCGGCCTCGATCCGTTCCACATCCCCCTTTCAAATTCAACAGTCACCGCAGCAACCGGTCCAGAAAACATTACGCGCAAAACGAGACAAATCCGCGAAAAAAGGCCTCTCCCAGCGATCGTTAGATCGTCGAAAAACCCGTTCGCTCGTTATAATATGCGTGTCCCCTCCAACCGGATTCCGGTTGAAGCGCGCGATCCGCGTCGAATTTTCACGCGTAATAAGGCAATGCACCGTCGACTTTCCTTTCGCCCCGCGTCCATGGTGCGAGTACTTCGATCGGGATTTTTTCATTTTTTCCGGCTCGCGGTTCGATTTTCGCAAGCGCGCGCGTAACGAAAAATAAAAGGCTTTTCCGTCCCGAGCCGGAATACACAGGGCGGTGGGCGGCGCCCGCGCGGGCGGGGGGGCGGGCAATTGCGTAACGTGTCGGGGGGACCATGAGAAATCGAGGGGATGCAAGAGGTAAAAGTGCGCGCGCGAAACAGGTGAGCGGTTGTATTCCGGGAACGTTCGCAGCCGTATAGTAGTACATAATGTGTAGCAGTGGCTTGCGCTGGCGGATAAATGCTGCTGCGTGTATACTTTTTTTTGTTACAAAAGATCGATATCGTCGCTTTCGACTCGATGTAAATGAGCGATTGGTTAGCCGGAAAACGATTAATTTTTATTTCTATTGCTAGCCTTGTGCGTCCAAAGTACTGAGCATTGAAAATTAGAATCCTCTCAGACAACACTACTTATATCACAGTAATAGACGTTATGGATTTTTAATGGTTGCGAAAAAACTTACGAATCTGGTTTGTTAAATGGTTGAAAGTGATAACATTTTTGCTGTACGTACCTGAAACAGAAAAACGAGAAAAAATCATTATCATCGTTTCGAAAGAAAGGCTTAAAATATACATACAGATATTAAAAATAAATAGCGAAGCGATCGTACATGGTAAATCGGCAATCGCAGGGATCCGAGCGATCGATCGATGCGGACGGGAAAAACGCGCACTCGCGAAACTCTCGGCGAGCGCTCGGTCGATACGCACCGATCTTGACGTCGGTCGATAAGTCGCAACTTTACAAACGAGCTTACCGATTTCGCTGCCATAAAAAATCCACCCGTCCCCACGCATCATTCCCAAGATTCTTGGAGAACAATGTCGATTCCCCTATCCCCTTCTCATCGTCCGCCAAGGGGCTTCCCGTCCCTCCGCGGTCGGCGACAAGTCGGACGCGAAAATAAAAAACAGCGCGGCTCGGGAAAGGGGATCAGAGCGCACCCTCCCCCCCCCCCGCACAGCCGTGGCAGTGCATCAATGTCTAATGAGAATGCCGATCCGAGCGAGAGCCGGTGTATACCGACCGGGGGCAGGGACCTGAGTTATCGAGCGGCCGGCCGATTTATGCAACAGCCGCAGCAGCGAGCCGGGCTTCCGCAATTACGGCCGGCCGCTGCTTCTCCCTCTTGCCCCGCTCTTCTTATTCCCCTTCGTCTTCGCTGCTATTTTTTCTCTCCCGTCCGCCGCGCTCGAGTTTTCCCGATCTCCCTGCATCGCGCGCGGTGATGATATCGTTATCGCCTCGGCGGACCGCGCGTCCCTCGAGCGCCCGGGATCGATGATTCGTCTGTGCGCCCACGAGCTATCGGGGGAGAGGACGTCGGAGGAGGGGCCGGAAGAGGAAAAATCGGCGGCCCACCCTCCGCGCCAAAGTCGCGTTGGAAGCGCAGCGGAGGGGGAAAAAAAAAAAGGCCCGGGAGAGAGCCGTTGCGGAGAAGAGGGCGATTGTCGATTTCACCGCCGCATCGGGAGAAACTTTTGCACGGAGGGACAGCGGGACCAGCAGTGCATGCATATCTGTACGTACAGACGGGAGAGAGAGATGATGACCGCAGCAGCAGCGGTATAACCGATCGTGGTGCGGGTTTCACCTTTTCTCTTGCTCCTCTCGGCCTTCGGTTTTCCGACCCCCCTCGTGGGAAAACAAAGATCGCGGACCGCGATGAGATTCGATTCGACCGGGGGGCGGCGCTCCTCGAGAGCGATCGTTATTACGAGATTACGGTGTATACACGTATAGTGGTTCTTTCTTGATGCAAGTGTCGCCGCACGATGATGGCGCGAAAATATGAGGTGCGCGCGTATACCGTTATTATTTCAAACTTTCACTGGCCAGAAATGAATGTCACGCCCTATATCTACAAACATAAAACGGAGATATAGCGCGATCCGGTCGTTGACATCCTGTGTGTATACAATCTGTCCGAGTGTGATGCGCATTAACATCAAAAGGAGCAAACCATTGGAACAAAAAAATACAATTACAGCGACGCTGCACGAGGGTAAATTTCAGACCCACACAACCCACGCGTAATATACAGCTGATCGTGGGCGCAATATATATACACCTGGAATGGCATTAAACAGTATATTATACACGGCATCGATTAACTTTATCAACAGCGCCGGCAGCACGACCCTCTCGCGTGCATCCAACAATCCAGCCAGCGCTAATCAGATCCATAATACACCGAAGCCGCCCCCGCGCCACCACCACCACCACCACCACCCACCGGTGCTAAGACACACAAGTACTTCCCAAGGGCAGCGGCGCGGAGTGATTTTTACGCGCATCGGCTGTACCATATGGGAGCTCTCGCGTCGTCCGGCGAGGGGTGTATGCAACATTATGGGTGTAAGAAGAGGGAATACGGGGAACAAACAGGAAAATCGGTCCAACGGTGCTTCCGCGTTGCCGGCCGCGCGGAAGAGATGCGTTATTTATCGCCTCGGCCCTTCCGTATGATATTATATACGTATAAATACATCCACGTCCATCTGTATTATATGTATGTATGCGCGGTGCAGTGTTTAAACATCCAGAGAGCGACGCGAGCTATATTACACACGTGCGGTAATGCGCTTGCGCGGTGTGTATATGTATATAATACGCGCGCGCGAAGCGAACACGATTCGCGGGGGGATGAGAGGAGCGATGAGCTAAGATAATTTTAATAAGAGCTCGTCCGCGGGCATGTTGCGCAGGTATAAGCAGCAGCAGCAGCGTAATCGCCTCAAAACCCTCGCTCTCCGCGCTCATCCATCCGTCTTGTTTTTCTGCATCTCTCCTGCTTCGCGTCTTGCTCCCCTTAATTTATCTTATACTTTTAATTAAGACCGACCGCTCGAGCGCCCCGGCGTATTAGGCGTACACAGAGTCTGGTAGCTGCGGTTTAACGATCCGCGTTTTTGCCGTTTCGGCCGATACGCGCATTAATGGAAAGTAATCGGGAACAACCATGAGCTTTGAAATTTCGTGCTTTACGAGCCCCGAGTTGCTCGCGACGATCTAGAAGCTCTAATGTCGTCGGGCTGCGTTGCTTACAAGATTTTCATCGCTCATCGCCGGACAGCCGATTCGTATCTGACGATTTTTCCTCCGTTACCGTTGTTCTGTTAGTTACTGATGGACTCCAAAGTTATCAAACTTTAACAGCTCAACATTTTCTAAATACACTACAGCAAAGTTTAGTCTTATACAATATTCCCGAATTTTTCCTCATACTTCGCTATAAAAATCATCTTTCTCGAGACGCGCATGCTATCACTTTACTGTTCAGGTGAGTCAACACAGAATGATTTCTCGCGTCGATCGTAAAGAGTTTCACGGATACATGTTCCGCGCGGTCGAATGATCGATAGGTAGGTATATTACATGTCACGTCCTCAACGATGGTGGGCGTATCAAGTTCGGCGGGGCGCTCGAAAAAAATATCTGCCAGTGGAGCTGTGGGGTACGAGTAAAAGTACTCAACGAGGTCAGTGAGATACGAAAGTTTTGAGCGGGTTCAATGAATGAATCGCCGCAGCGTGCGTTACCATTAATTCGATATCGTATGGGTATCATTTGCGCGAATTAGATCGTATATACGATTTTAGAAAGCAAACTATTAACTTCTGCACCCGTGGGTGTACGCAGTTGTGTATTAATAACGCGCGCGCACTTCTCGAGTATGCATTATATATCTTTCTCTGGAAAAGTAATTCAACTCTTTGATGGAAAAGCGAGTGAAAACTCGTATCAAAATACAACTATCTCTCCGTCGAATTTCAATTTCGAATCGAGTCCAGGAGAAACAACGCAAGGCACAATGCTAATTGCGATTAGATAATACCCCACTGAAGTCCATACTTGTACGCGCAATGATAAATCAAGTAACTGTATAATAATAATGCACATGTCGGGAGGCCGGGAAATTCGATGACTGTAAATTTCCACGCGTTGCAAAACCCGCGATCAAACCAAGATTTCGCGATGACACGCGCATAATGTGCGAATGGATCATTCGAGTACAGCAGCAGCGCAAAGTTGAGCGTAACGCTATGACGCAACGATAAGGAGGCAGCCAAACAAATGTCACGAACGGTACTCGCGTATACGTAATTTCTTCCCTGCCGCGTACATACAATACATATACAGGTGCCCCTGATGAGTATCTGCTGCTCTCGCATCTTCTCGGCTTGTACTTTGATGTGCGTTGTTCCCTGTTATTATTATTATTATTATTCACGGAATGTGTAGCAAACAGTAAATTGCCGCGTTCAGAGTCGTCCGATAGCGGTACTGCACGAGGAGCTATCTTATAGCTCGAAACTAGGAGAAAAAAGAGCGACCATCGGGCCGAACTTTCCAATCCTCGCTTTCGTAATCGAGCAAAAAATATAAAAAACGTCCTTCCCCGTGCTTCTCCATACGCCACGGACAATCGGAATCGTCCTCCGCCCCCTCGTATTATTATATACATCAGAGATGCATCAGCGACGGCTCGAAAAGCCGGAAAAAAAAAGTTCCCCATAAACACTGTATGTACACGATTACCATCATCGGTACATTTTTCTCGCAAAATTACCCGCCCGCCGAATTACGGTTTTTTTTTCCCCCCTCGCGCGTACCCGCTTCCGCATCGTGCGGGGTGTGCATTGCATACTCGCTCGGCATCAGGTATACATCATAATACGCCCGTGTCAAGCGATGCGTGCAACGGCTCGGGCAATCAAGGCTGCGAGTGTATGTAAGCGAACAAAGGACTCGGAGCGCGGATTTTCCGGGAAAAGGGTCGTACTGGTGGTTTTCGTAATTTTTTCCTTCCCCTCCCCGGCTCTTCTTCCCATCGTCACCGGGACACCTGCGCGTGCCTTGTTTATTAACAGTTGCGCTGTTGTTGCCCGCTACGCGCGCGCTCCGACGTGACGCGACGATTTCGCGGTGCATATACCTCGGCTCGGCTCTGCTGCTCCGTGGATGATACTCATCATTCATAATACACGCGGAGGGAGGCAAAGCGACCTTTAACTTTGACCGTATGATGACACATTACTATTCGTTCCGGGATTTTCGCGTACCCCCCTTCCTTGGCTCGACACTACACGACGTGCAGCATTAAAACGGTTGTTCTTTCTGTTCCACGATAATAACAATGCTGCTTCTCAATTAATTTTAATCACCCGCGCGCAGATAATACTGCAGAGCACTGCTGCGCGGCCGTGCGTCTCGATTGAAAAATCGCACGATGCGTACAAGTACGCGCACCTATCAAAATGGCAAACAGACTCCGCGCGCGCGGGGGTGGGGAACAATACGCGGCTCCCATCGAAATATTCCCATGGCTCGCATTATCCGGATCGGCTCCTCTTATCGCCGCGGGTGTATACAACACTCGCATGGGAAACATCAGGGACGAACCGATCGTATGATACATGCGCCTCCTCCCCGTGTATTTGTATGTACATCAGGAGCGTCCGGCCGGCGAAGGCCCTCCTTCCCGCCACCACCACCGCGCGCGCGTGCAATAACTCGGGGCGAAAAAAATCATCTCGGCGATACGAGGCGCGCGGGATCGCGGGACCGCGGCGGGGAAAAAAAAAATGCACAATCGATGTCTGGCGCGCATTAATTGTACGCGGCTAACGGTACACTATCTACACTGCACGGCTGTGCGCGTGTGCGTACAGGAGGTACTTGGGATGCGTGATATTATAAAGCACAGGCATCATCGCGCACGTGCTGTGCACATCACTCCCCGCCCGGCGCGGGCGGGGGGGGGGGGGGGGGGGGGGGGGGGGGCATTGTACGGCAGCTCGCGATAATCGCGCGGCTGTTATCGTCACCGCCGCGGCCGTAATTACGGGGCACGCGATCGCGCGTCGATCGGCCGTACTTATGTGTATACCGGTCTTTTGTCTCCCGTGTGGTTCTACGCGCATCTGGGGTACTTTCAACGCCGAGCGGGGGGAACGCGAGCGAGCGATATATTAGGGGCATCGGAAGATTTTTGGTCTTTCTCCCGCTCTTGGGACGATAGATTGTCAGCTGGTGACACATTTTTTCAACCAATTTTTTACAGTCTGCCATTTGGAGTGGTAGGATTTCTAGTTATCAAATGATGAGTAATGCATTTTTTGTTTCCCTACAAACATTAACAATATATAGGCTGCCGTTTAAACTCCATGTTAATTTCAACAGATCTCAACGTGTCGGTAATTACCAAATTTAACATGGGGTTCAAACGGCAGCCTATATTGTTAACGTTTGTAGGGGAACAAAAAATGTACTACTCATCATTTAATAACTAGTAATTCGACTACTCGAATTGGCAGATTGTAAAAAATTGGTTTAAAAAATATGTCACCAGCTGACAGTCTACGAGGGAATATTGCGCGTCGTAATGGTTACAAAACTACGTGTACTGCAGGAGCGCGGCGAATTCTTGTATGTATACAACGCATATTACGCGTTTTTCCTCGGTTACACACGTGGTGTATACATATCGTTACGTTGTGAAACCTGTATGTTTCATATAGTTCGCGTGAAAAACTGTGTTTCGTAACAACTGCCGATTGTACGCACTACTAAGTATTGGGGCCCGCCGTTCGTTCGGACACACTCTACTCCTGTTTTCCCGATGACATTTTGAATGGCCCCTGCCGGGGTAAGACCATACGTTGCATGAGAGCCTCGCGTCTCGGCGGTCCCCGGGTGCAAAGGCAACTAGGGTACACCAGCCACCGGCACGGAACGAACACTAAAGACGCTCCGTCCAGTATAGATGCATGGGTACATAATGAACCGCGCACCGTGCGCCCAACGCAAGGCCGAGCACGTACCTGCAGCTTGATGTCCGGCAGGATGAGCATCTCCTCCTCGGCGCCCCTCCTAGCTCCGCGGCCGTGCGAACCGAGAGGCGCCCGGTGCCCCTCTTCCTCCTGCCCTCGCGTGACGCGGCCGACCTTCGTTCCTCGCCCAAGAAAAACGCAAAGCGACGACCGGAAACGCGCTCTACGGTGCGCTTCGTCGGGCCGCTCGGTTGCAGTGTGCACCGCAGTCGGGTGGCCGTGCAGTTTGTGCTGCGGGGGAACGGAGCGGGAGAAGGATGCCCGAAGCTGCCACCGTTTCTGCAGACCCGCAGTGCTACGTTCCTTGTGCTTCACTTTGCGACGTTTGTTCTTTCTTTTGGTCTTCGTTCCCGCAGGTTAGGAGGAGGCGAGCGCTGAGAGCGATTTTTTTCTTTTTTCTATGTTTCGGAAGAGCAGGGGACTCGGTTTGTTTGGATATCTTTTATCATCGGATCGGCTGTTCTCGCGGGTGCGACGGTAGACAATCGGGTTTTTGTAGTCCAGCGACACGAAACTGGGTTCGAGACTCGATGATTTCGATCCTCTGTGCGTGAGAGCTTTTTAGGAATTCTAATAAGATCAGAGCTTTTTTTAGGAAGGCCCAAAAATGACGTTAAATTCACGTGAAGAACGTGAATGATTTAGTCTTCGCAGCAAGCGGCCGTTTTTTTTTTTTTTATTACGATTGTATTATTAAATTCTCATCCGTACGGATAGGACAAACCGTCAAAGTTCCCTCCGCGCGTAAAGAAAAAAGAAAAGGTTAATTTTTCAAAACGCCCAAGAGTCTCTCTCGCCACCTCGTAACCATACAAGTAAGCACAACGATCGCCGATCTCTTCCGTTCTTCGATCGCTCATCGACGAACGAAACTCCTCCACGCCAAGTCGCTCACAAGCTCAGCGTCCAACGACCACCCCCACCCCCGGATTCACTCGAAAACCGAACAATTCGACGGACCGGATCGACTTATTTTCGCGCGCACCTCAAACCCACGAGTGAGAAAAGAGACTGAAATGATGTACAACAATGACCGAGGACGCGCCGCCGATGAAGTCGGGCCTCCCGTGGAAAAGTGGAGCTCGGCTTTCGCGAGTCGCGTATTTACTACTACTGCGCAGCGCGGCGGAGAGAAGAGCGCGAGCGCTCGCAGCGGCTATGGCGTATACCTACCTATCCATCTATATACACAGAAGAGGAAGAGACGTCGAAACAAAAAAAAAAAAAAAAACGGAGGAACGCGTGCAGTTGCAGTCCACGATGGTGGGGATACTCGTAACTATATGACTGCGTGTATACCCATCAGGTGTATATATATATACGTTCGCATACCACGACTTGACGGGGCCGTCGGTGTGTGGGTAGTTGCAGGGGTACGGACGGGGAGCACGGGGATGAAAGAGACAAGTGCCCACACGTATACGCATCAGGTGCGATGGCCACAAGTGCATATTATACGTACACGCGCGCGCGCGAGTAAGTATATCCGCTGCTCCGTTTTTCTCTCTTTTCTTTCGCTCGCTCCCTTTGCACTGCAGTACACGCGCGCTTCCATCGTCGTCCTTATAGCGGGACAGGTGCGCATTGCGCGTCTCGTCGGTGTGCAGTGCCGCAGCAGCAGCTGGATGTATAATATACCTCATCATCCGAGCGAGTCGAGCTTGGAAATCCGTGTGGGTTCCGTACAACGTATATATAGTACCCCGCTTTGCCCCATTGCGTGTATCTTTTCCTTCTACTCCTTCTTCTCCTTCGTCCCTCCGGGGTATGTACACTATACGTGCCTACCCATTTGTTCTTGTTGAGAAGCTAAACCCAAGTGTGTCGTTTAGACCCCCTGTATACATGAGCATGAACACGAC
>JAPYYV010007780.1:0-13127 GCA_030522625.1 Copidosoma aretas | reverse complement strand
GCATGCTTTGGAATATAAGTATCGGGGCAAAATACGACCTGGGTTCCGCACATTCTATGTACCAATTGTTACAAAATGTTGAATAAATTCGAAAAAACTCAAGGTAAAAGTAAATAAAAATTTCAAAAACCAGCAATTTGGAAAAAACTATTAGACAAAAGTGACTGTTACATTTGCATGACAAATTTAAGTAAAATAAATACGACACGTACAGAGAAAATATCGTATGCAACAGTATCTAGTGTCGTTGGTCCCCAGAAATATTTAATCGAAAGTTCGGTAGATTAGGCTTCCGAAAAAGATTTCTAAAGCTCAACTTGACGACATGTTTAGAAATGCAGGATTATCCAAAGATGCAGCAGAATTAATGATTCACAATTGACGGCTTATAATATATTTAAAAAAAAGACGTGAATGTAACATTTTATAGAAATCGAGAAAAAGCATTTCGTTGATACTTCACTGCTGAATCTGATTCAGTGTACTATACGGATGTGAAGGGACTTATCAACGAGTTTCAACCAAACTTATACAAGCCAGAAGAACGGAGGTTGTTCATTAATTCATCCAAGCAAAGCCTGAAAACAGTTTTTCTTCACAATAAGAATGTGTTTGCTTTATTACCCTTGGCTGATTTAACTATTCTCAAAGAAGAATACTCCAACATCGAAAAGGTCTTGAACAGAATAAAGTATTCTGAGCTCGAATAGTTAGTTTGTGGCGATATGAAAATACTGTCAATGATACTCGGTCAACAGTCAGGTTTCACCAAGTACCCGTGTTATTTATGCATGTTTGACAGTCGAGATCGGAAGAGTCACTATAAAGTGAAAGTATGGCCACCAAGATTATCACTCGCTCCTGGTTCTAGCAATGTAATCAGACGAGCTTTTGTAGATCCTGGCAAAATTATTTTACCTCCTCTGCATATAAAATTAGGATTGGTGTAACAATTTGTTAAGGCTCTTGATAAAGAAGAACCCTGCTTCAAACACTTAGAAAGCATGTTCAAAAATATAACTTTGGTTAAATTAAAGGAAGGTATCTTCGATGGACCACAAATTCGCTAAATGTTCAGAGACAAAGAATTTGTCAGACGTATAAATGATATCGAGAAGGCTGCGTGGCTAAGCTTTAAAGAAGTCGCAGCAAAATTTTTAGGTAATAATAAAGATAAAAACTATAAAAGCATTGTAGAAACTATGGTCAAAAACTTCAAAAATTTAGGTTGCTTATTGACTTTGATACTTCACTTCTTCGATTTACACCTTGATCAATTTCCACATATTCTTGGGGATTTTAGTGGAGAGCAAGGTGAAAGATTCCATCAAGACATGGAAGAATTTGAACGTAGATCCTAGAAAACTCACAGGAATAATATTGTATTCATGTAAATCGACTCGTTTTCCCACTTTTTTCGAGCTTTTAATACTAAAAACTTCGTTTTCAGTGGTTTTTTTAGGTTGTCTAACATCTGCAAATTAAATCTCCTTTATCATGACAAATTTGGATTAAGAAGGCATAAATATATGAAGTAAAGGTATTTGCGATGGAAAACATATCACATTCCCACTTTTTCCGAGCTTTTAACACTAAAAACGTCGTTATCAGTAGTTTTTTGAGGTTATGTCTGAAATCTGCACGTAAAAACTCTTTTATTACAAAAAATTCGGATTTAGAAGGCGTATTTATATGAAGTTGAGGTATTTGCGATGGAAAATAAATCATATTCCTATTCATTTAGCGCTCTTAATACTCAAAACGTCGTTGTCAGTAGTTTCTTGAGGTTATAACTAAAATCTGCATGTCAAATCCCTTTTATTATAACAAATTTGGTTTTACAAGGCAGAAATGTATGAAGTAAAGGTATTTGCGATGGAAAACATATCATATTTCCACTTTTTTCGAGCTTTCAACACTAAAAACGTCGTTGTCAGTAGTTTCTTGAGGTTATGTCTGAAATCCGCACGTCAAATCTCTTGTATCATGATGAATTTGGATTCAGAAGGCATGAATATATGAAGTGAAGGCATTTGCGATGGAAAACTTATCATATTCCCACTTTTTCGAGCTTTTAACACTAAAAACGTCGTTGTCAGTAGATTTTTGAAGTTATGTCTAAAATATGCACATCAAAACTCTTTTATTCAATAAATTCGGATTTAGAATTCATGGGTATATGAAGTTGAGGTACTCGCGATGGGAAATAAGTCATATTCCAATTCTTTTCGAGCTCTTAGTACTCACAACTTCGTTTTCAGTAGTTTCTTGAGGTTATGTCTGAAATCTGCACGTCAAATCCTTTTTATTATGACAAATTTTAATTCAGAAGGCATAAATGTATGAAGTGAAGGCATTTGCGATGGAAAAAATATCATATTCCCACTTTTATCGAGCTTTTAACACTAACAACATCGTTGTCAGTAGTTTCTTGAGGTTACGTCTGAAATCCGCACATTAAATCCCTTTTATCATGATAAATCTGGATTTAGAAGGCATGAATATATGAAGTAAAGTTATTGGCGATGGAAAACATATAAAATTCCCTCTTTTATCGAGCTTCTAACACTAACAACATCGTTGTCAGTAGTTTTTTGAGCTTACGTTTGAAATCTGCACGTTAAAACTCTTTTATTACAACGAATTTGGATTTAGAAGGCATTAATATATGAGGTTAAGGTATTTGCGATGGGAAACATATCATATTCGCACTTTTTTTAGCTTTTAATACTAAAAACCTCATTTTAAGTGGTTTTTTGAGGTTACGTCTAAAATCTGCACTTTAAAACTCTTAAATTATAATATATTTGAATTCAGCAGGAAAAAATACATAAACATATGGTGTTTTCTAATGTTATTGTTGCTCTTTTTTTTCTCTTAAGCTCTAACCGCCGAAAATCGTCATTTTTAACAGTTTTTTCAGGTTATCTCCAAAATTTTACTCAAAACCCCCATTTTTTATGGTAAACTCGGTTCCAGCGTCCACAAATACATGAGAAAATGTTTGTCTTACTTAGCGAACCAGAAACTTTATTTTTTTTGTGGGCCTGTGAAACCAATCTGTCAATTTTTAATTCAATACAGAAGCCAAAAGTTCTGAAAAGTAATCCTAATTAAATTAAAAACATCGAACTAGTGACTGCTCACGCTACAGAAAACGAAGCACATTTTTATGGATCGAGATAGAAATTAAAGTGTTATCTTTCTTGAGTGCTGTTTTTGTCTGCTAAAATTTTATAATTCTTCGACTCCGGAAAATTGAGAAATGTATGAGATCCAAATGTAAAAAAATTGTTTAAATACTTTGGTATCATTAGTTACTAGATACGTAAATAATATTTAGCTTAGAAAAGAAATTTTTTTGTCATTAAATGTTAATGCGATATCGATATACTGTAAAATAAATCATTTTACTAACCTTGCATTGTCAACTTTACGTTCTGGTGATACGGACACACACACAAATATTGTGAGTTCCACTACTTCCTGCTAAGTCACATTGTTTTTACTTCAAAAAGTAGAATTGACTTAATCTAATAGCCGCATTTTGGTGTTTAGTTTGAAAAAGTTAACGGATTTTATTTAAATTTAGAAGAAGCAAGTGTTCTTGTTGTTTGATTATTTTTTTTTATATTTTTAATGCTTACAATATAGGCACAATCCCAGGCATCATATAAGACACATGGTTTTTTAAATAAAAATTTTCTCTTCTCCATTGTCTCTGATACTCTCTAGACATTTTTCTGTAACATGTAATAAGGATAATTTTATTCATTTTATAAGTTACGTAAGACTTTCTTGAAATATATTGTATTTAATTATAATATATCATTACGAAAAAAAAATAATCGTATATAATCAGATACGTTGAAAAACTTAACATTATATCAATGTTATTATACTATTGTGTAAGTATTTGTATACTGTGGCATTTGTCCATGTATCTAGATGCGATTACTAATATTTTATCGCCACATACTTTATACCATAGCATCAATAATTAGTTGTGATTGATAACATTAAAAAATTGATACAAACATTTTTTTCCAAGGAGAAGTTAAGATTCTTCTTTTTTTTTATGATTGCACGAGCAAAAGGAATGAAATTTCTCGAAACATTGAAATGTTTCTGTACGGTGGAAACAGTCCAACTAAGAGGCAATAATCAAGGGTAAGAATTGGGAGCATTTGTTCATGGCTTGTAAATTCATTATAAAATATTGATTTTAAATTTTGTAAAGCTCCACAAACTCTGTTGTTAGGTCTATGGGGAAAACTATGCTTATGTCACTTAATTTCCATCTTCTCGAACATCTGTTACATCGATAGCATAGTGCCTGATGTATTAGTGCGGAAATCCTCCATCACTCAAATACTTGAATTCAACTCTAAGTACTAAAAATTGTAAAATAAATACACAATTTTTAAGTAACTAGTATGAACGGTACGAATATATGTTAATGTTATTGCAAGAATCAACTTTTCATTTTTGATGCCTTAAATTGGATATGCAAATGAAAAATACGTCTAGATATTGCAAAATGTGAAAAGTAGATGAAAATTCTAAAGTATTTTGGAACTATTTAAACAACTTGAGAAATGCATGTAAACTTGGTTAAATACCTGTAAAATTGTTTGATAATTTAAATAGTTAAAGGATTATTTTAAATACAAATGTTAAAATTAAATAATAATAGAAATGTTCAATAATAATAGAAATTTACCTTCTTGCTTATATTTATGAGAGTCATCTGTTTAAACATTCTTTTGTAGTTTTGTAATTATGATTTGGTAGCTGGGACAAATTATGCCTCCTGGTTAAACGTAGGACGATATTTGTGATATTTAAAGTTGCTTTCCGCAATCCATACGTTTGCAATGATTAGTAATCTTAAACGGATCGGCACATCTGTTAAATGGTGGTGCCGTAGAACTACACATTTTGAATAAGCTAAAATATGAATCGATCTTGAATCAATGCAAAGTAGATGAGATTTATTGAAACAATGTTTTTTTGCAAGTATAACGTTTAATGCGTTAGTCTACTAGGAGCCAATACAACTAAAGATAGAGAGCGCTAAGGTAGAGGACCTCTATGTAATTATCTAACCATAAAACCACGATCATGGAGGGGGTGACATTAAAAGCTATGTTGGTAGCGTGGTGTCAGTTTTGGTATATGGATGTAGGTTAAAGGCGAAATTTTTTTACTTAAAAATATTTCAAAAAAACTTTGAAGCAATGAATAATAAAATTATTACTTCTTTTATCACAATTAAAAACCTTGTATCGCTAAGATAAAAATTTGAGTCAAAAAAATTTTGTTTTGCCAACAACCACGTAACAAAAATGATACCACGATAGAGAAGCAAATTAAAATTTTGTTATTACTAATGAATAAAGAAAAAGTGTAATGCATGCCATTACAAATTAATTCTATGATTTAAAAATGATATCTCTATTTAGACCGAAACGATAATGTATTATAAAATTCAGCTAATGTGTTAGTAGTATTATCTTAAGAACGAAAAGGAAATTTATGGATTTCTATGTTAAAAAGAAAGCTGGCTTTGAGGGAAAAACCATGCTGTCATCCGTTCTCGCCCTGTCATTAGTCAAGACATGAACCTAGAGTTCATCTACGTAGAACGGAGTCTGTGCAGCTAGAGTTCATACATATAGAGTTAAGAGCCCTATGAACCAGTTACTTAAGGGCTATTCATGGGAAGAAAACAAAACGCTGACGCATAGACAGAAGCAGCAGCAGAGATCTTAGGAAAAGTATGTTATAAGCCAGTATACCTCTATCTTTAAACCATTAGCTTAATCAATGAAACAGTGATTGAAATACAAACATATATTCTGTGTTTTTGATATTTTTATCATCGACTTGATGTCCCCCTCCAATACTACAGAGAAATTTAGGGCATTTCACACATTTATTCTTGCATGCTATGATACAAGGTGAATTTTACTATGACATTCAGCCAACAGGATCTACTAAAAGAGATTTGTCTTTCGTATTATAACCAATTGATCTACTTGCTCCAAGCCAATGTAAAGGTAGCAACCTCTGCATTAATTAGTTGGGCAAAAACTTTCGACTGCTGTGAGCTTCGAAGATACTACTACTGCATCGGCTCGGAGATAATTGATAGAATTTACGGTAATAACAGCTGGGATAATAATCAAACTCAACTTTTTTTGGACTTATCTATTGAACGACGAATAAGTTAAATCACAATTACGAATAAATCGGTCAGCTGAATTTTTTGTCGGTAACCACGCTAGCTAAAAAAATTTTTCAAGACACATTTTTCAGTTTAAAGTTGATGCTAGTATGAAATGAAGATTTTGTTTCTACGGAATTCGGTAATCTTTAAATTGTTGATCGACATATTGAAACCACCATTTTGAATTTCGAAAATCGAAGTTGATGCTTATGACAAATATACATTTTGTTTCCGCAATATTCGGTAATCTTTAAATTGTTAAGAGCCATGTCAAAACCGCCATTTTGAATTTCGAACATCTAATAACATAATCGTTAGCATCAATCTAAGTGTACTCCAAACTCTTGTGAAAATAACTATACAAATTTTTTTTCGTGAGGGAAAAAGGTCTGTTATTATTAGTCCCGAGAATCCAAAACGTGCAATGGAGATGCTACGTTAGCTACAAAAATTTTACAGTAGACTCTTTTACTAAGAAGATGATGTTTAATGAAAATGTAATTTTTAATTCAAATTCGTTGATTTCTTAATTGTTTGTTGCCATATTGGATCTGCCATATTTAATTTTAATAATTGCATTCAGGGATCACATTATGCTGCCGTATTTATCATTTAATATGATTTCTGGACGTATTTTTCAGCAATTCAGAAGAAGGTAGAACGTGAAAAATGTAAACTTTGGCATTCAGCGCCACCTAGCGCCTACATCTTTCCTATTTCCTTCATCAGACAAAAATTATTTTGAAGCTTATATTTTCTATAAAAAATAAAAAAAAATATAAAAAAAGTATTACACCTTTCGAGAATCAATTGCAAACTTCAACTAAGCTTTACGATATAATAATCAATTTGATGGAGGAGGGAAGCTTATCGTGTAATTGGATGACCTACCTAAATGCTCTTATCTGCGAGGTAACGCCGATATTTTTTACGTCTCCATGACTCCCTACCAAAGCCTATGTATGCTATTTTCAAGAATAGTTCATTGCCGTCATGACAAGCATCTTTCTATTTAGTGTAAAAGTATGTTTTCTCTATATATTAACATTATATAGAGGACAAATAAGCTCGTAGGCTCCATTGTGATGATGGCAAGTGTCTGAGGAGCTTAACTATAAATAAATCATTATATCTGTGACTTTCAATCCAAATCTGTTCTGCAAATATTGCTTTACTTTACCAATTGCAAAAACTTCGATAGCATCTTTGAGTTGCTTATTTAGAATATTTCCTCATTTAGTATATTTAATAGTACCTGAATCCAAGGCTGGTCCGCAATCGAATGTTTTTAGATGCAAGTTATTATGTACTTCTGGGACAATTCACGCTATGCAAAAAGTAAGTCTAAAAAATCCAAGTGCCTTAGGATCATCTTTGTTTAGAATAACGATGGCTAGTTCTTTGAGCACAAAATCATAGCCAGATTTTTAAATCCTTGCATGTCTATTACATGCTTCATTTTAGGAACTTTCTTTTCAGTTTCTCATAACTTCCACGTTCAGGAAATGTTGATTGTTGGTTCATGCGACATATCGATGAAAAAAATTTCAAAAGCTTTTGTAATTCTTACTATCTAATTTCTTAGACTTTTTTCAGCCTTTTCCTCAGCGTATTACGTATTATACAACATCGCCTTCTGATTTTTACTTGTATCAAAATAAAAACACTACATTGTAAATTTAACTATAAATATATGCTTTTTATGTTGCAGTAATCAAATCTGCTAGCGTTACCATCTTTCCGATTCGTGGGATTGATTCGGATGTCTAATACAACATTGTGTGCCTTTTTTAGTGATCAGATACAGTCTTACCGTCCATATATGTTTCTACGTTGTTGATAAAAGTAGATATTCATAGAGCTCCCACGATCAAAAACTCATAGAGACCTTTTTGTTTTGCAGATTGTTTAGCAGTCGAATTCAATAAGAATTTTAGTGTACTATGTAGGGCATAAGCTGTTCGAGATTTATTCTCAAACTCTTCCTGACTCAATGCTTGATCAGCGTATGAAGCAAGAATAGCATCTTGAACAACTGCATGTAAGTCGAAACTCGATCTCGTAAGTATAAGTTCATGTTATCCATTGACAACAATCTTACAATTGTCTTGAGCAAAACCTAAAATCATGCTGAAAGGAATTATGACGTTTGAGAAGCCATTGTCGGTTAGACTTAGAGTTAACTTTTCAACCTGCATTCTGAGTCGATAAGTCTTAATCAAAAATACAGATTTACTAGTTTATATAAGGGTTGTCAGACCTACTTTTGTAAATTTGTCCATTTAATTTGTCTCTATAACATTTAGTAGGTATCCTATTTCCTTGAATAAGTGGCAGATGGCATTGTTTATCAACTAACTATTCGTCGTGGCTCTATAACTATCTGTTTTAACTAAATTACCAGAATAGGGTAAGGGACTGCAAGATCGTTGCAGACATAGGTCTTGATGCTCAGTTGATATACGAATCGTATAACTAATACCACAAGTTTTAGATTCGTATAAATTAAGAGTATAAGTCTTATAGTGTGCTACAAATTAGTCAAATGTTGCAGAAAAAAAACGCTTAGAATCTCATCCGTGTGAAATGCAACAGTATAGGAACACGCAAGCTATCTTTCACCGGGACTTGTATTTGTAACCCTAAACATTTTCGAAATCTAATATTTTGACACGTGAGCTATAATTCGTAAGCTTTATTGGACGATTCTAGATTATTATCATTTTTACAAACGTTTTAGAGAATTATTTGATTTTACACAAACACTTAATCTAGTTTTATATGGTTGTAGATTAGGATATTTTCCAAGAGTGATAGCATACAAGGTTTGATTATGTCTTTGACTCTTTTGTAGCTTCCTCAGTTCGACTGATACTTTTTAGTACTTCGGCTACCCTATAACTTAGTGCATCAGTTGCAGTCAAGGCAGCAAATAAGGGTACCAGAGGCAAAGCACGTCCTCTTCCTCTAGCAGGAACACGTGAGAATCGTGGTATTCTTACCGTTCTCTTACTGACTACTTTTTAACTGCGCTATGCACCCCCTTTAAGATTGAACTTATAACTTTGCGAGCATCTTCAGTGGTATTGTTAGTTTTCTATGGGGCAGCCATTATGACTGTATTTAGGAACTGCGTGCGGTGGCTCGGTCGGCTAGGATGTGGATCGGCACGCGGAAGACCGTGGCTCGATTCCCAGCCAGTACGACTTTTTCGAGCAAGCACCTCCGTGAATTTTTACATGTGCTTTTATTCCCGGCAATGCTCCTTGTAAAAATGTAGGCAACGTTCTCGCAGCACAATTGCCTATTACCCCCTACCCCCCTTCCTGTAATGGGGAGGCCACCCATCCCTGTCCTTATCTCTTTTCTAAGTATCGAGGGCCCTCTGTAGTGGATCCTTGTGATACCCGGACGTATGATACTATAATATAAAAAAGATACTGTGTTTAGGGTAGTGCACGGTATGTTCTTTAGTCTTTTCCCCGGTTTTAGACGGGTTTTAGTTTTTAGCTTCGCAGCACTAGCTCTCACTAGAGCAGATATTATTCTTCCACTATTGAATCTCTGACTTTGATTCCTTGCCAAGCTCACTCAAAAAATTCATTATTCTGACTTTCCAGCGTCAACGTTCTCTCGATTTTAAGAATAATTTATATCTTGCCTCTTCCACGCTGTATATTGTAGATATATTTTGAGATCAACTCTAACAAGACGCTTGACAAGCTTTGTATCTGAGGATCTTAATATTCAGGCCATAATATTAATAGCCTAGCCAGTAATGTAAAATAATAATAAACCTATTCAAAATATCTTGTCCTTTTTTTCAATGTATTATTATTTTCTTTCAAAGGTTGCATCGCTACTAAGCACTATACAAAAAAGTAGTTGTATTCACAGTACCCTTAAACTGTGTGCGTATGCTAGGTTACTACTTAGTACCAAGTAATGAGGCTTTGCATTATTCAATCAGTGGATGAGTTGTAATTAAACATACAGTCTAGACACAAGATTCAAAGAGAAATATGTAAAACTGCAAGTTGTAATATTAAGTGCTGTTGTCAAACAAGAAAGTATCTGAAATAGACATAGTGAATTACTCCGTGATAGTATTAGAGCTGTGGTCCATTATATTTCGGTTGAGCCAGTAGTCTGTTAGCTCCAATCGTGCATCATGATACATAAGGATTTTTCATGTCTCTTTGGATTCAAAGTACCTCAATTACCCAAAACCCAAATTTTTAGAAAATCTATTAGAGCCAGCGAATGCTATAAAATACTGTTTTTTCAGTGAACAGGAGACTATAGTATCTTTTGATAATGCTTATCCAATCTCCGTTATAATTTTTGATGATATAGTTTGTAAAAGACAGTATTATGTAACAGGCTTCTTTTGCAAGTGGAGACACAAAAAAGTGGACTGCTTCTATCTTTGTAGGCGTATGCTCAAGAATTACAGCATTTTATCAGAGATATCGCTAATCTTCTAGTTATAGTCCGTCAAAAAAAAACGTTAGTTGAAAACATGTGTATATTGATCACATCAGCTAAAATATTCCCTATACTTAGTTCAAAGATATGTGTTATAGAGTTACAACGCTTTCATACACGGATTTATTGTTGTAAGGAAAGACAGAAAATTATACTGTGTTTAATATAGAAAGCGCTTCGACAATTTTACTACGAGTTGAGGAAGCACATAAGGCAATATTCTAGTATCCCTCAAGACGTCAAAGTATCGACATGTCTTAACAGAAAGAGACATTTTTTATCAATTGGTGAAGGCAGGAGATGCCATAAAAAAAGTTCAGACTTACGAAGTTTGTAGACGATAGGGTTGACCAGGTACTGAGTGAAACATCTTATCCAATCACTAATCTTCTAAGTAAAATTAGAACCCAAAATAAAAAGGTGAAAATGGAGTCATTTAGTGAGTAGAAATTATATTATTAACACTTGTGCTGCTATGTCACCCTTTGAGCAAATAAAGAAAGAAAGCGATGATAATAATTTGATGTTTATGTCTGCTGTAAGTTACAGTGAAGATAATGAATTTATAAACGTAGATAGTCAAACTTAATCAGATATTGATGATGACGATAATCATACAGATTAGAATTCATCCAACAATTGATGCATATAAATATTTAATAAAAATCCAATAGACTTACTAGATCTGATGAATGGATTACAAAAAACAGATCAAATGCACATACTTGATAGTTTACTAATATACTTGGAGAATAAATAAATTCGGATAAAATAGTCAAAATAGCTAATGACCATTGGATAACTGGTATAATGACCATAATATAACTGTTATACACCTGAAGAGGCCAACGAGATTGGTGAAACGTTGTGTTGTAATAATAAAAATGAATTTGCCCTTTTAAGACCAGTTTAAATTAATTTGTTTGTGCCCTACATGATTAATAAATTTCTTATATTACTCCTTGAACTATCAACTGGGCAATAAGTAAACCTTACACTTAATTACAATCTACCTTGTAAAGTATAAGAATATCAAGATACGAACTATGCCTAAGAATTACTATATGCTTAAAAAAAATCAAATATTTATCTTTGTATGCTTAACCATAGCATTTTATCTTGAGGCGGAAGTCGTATGATAGTGGGCTTGATACAGGTTACATGAGTCAAGACAATTAAATCTTAAATTTTTTTAATAGCTAAGTGAGTATTAGAACGTTCGACTTTAGATATGACTTAGAATACTACCCACGTATCTTCTTTTTCCTACTAATTCCAACCAGTTTAAGCATGCTTATATTCTCCACTGTTTATACAAGTCTCCTGTCTGCTACAGCATACATCATTATTTAAGGAAGACTTTCCTCTAGGAGCGTTCAGAAAAAAGAGGTATAATCATGTAGAAAGAGTTCTATTCTTGTCTCTAAACGTATCTGCTCATGCGTTTATTGATCGTCTTTATCGACTACTTGCTCTGTAATTTCTCCATATGTGAAGATCATTTATCGATAGACGAGACCACAAATTTAAAGGAGTTATCGAAGTGACGTCTTGCATCAGTAATTAGACAAATTTTAAGAAATATGTATGATTTTTCTTTGTTCGTGAAAGAAACTGCAATCATTTAAAAAATCACTTTGCTAGCTCTTGTATTATAAAAAAAAAAATCAGAACCTCCGTTGTAAAAAACCACAAATGTTACTCAGATTCTTAGTAAATCAGGATACATGAGTTGCATAAATGACCTTGTTACTCAAAAATGAGACATGGTAGATGTATTATCAGGTGCAATATTTGTAGAATTCATTGAGAACTGACATTCACGTAACATGACAGTGGTCTTGAATCTTCTCGTCTTTTAAATTAAAAGGTTTATTGAAAAAAATGGCAACTTCTTTTCTAAGTGTCAAACCCAACATTGGTCTAGAGTTCTCACATAATTCTTACAATTTAAACCGATACTTTGCAGGGGTTGATCATTTTGTAATCAGATGCATGTGCGTCTAATTCTCAGCAGTCAAAAAAAAATCAGACATTGATCACATATGAATAATTTATTACTCCAGGTAGAACACTGTTTATGTACTGAATGTGGATAAATTGTTATGTAATATATAAAGCTCATAATATTTGTAGGCCCTAATAAGAGCCAGTTAAAGTGGTAGCTCTTATACGTTGTATTTTTTGCCAAATTTAGAAGCTTATGACATTGTATTTATACCAGGTGTGTCCGAAAAGTATCCGAGCTGCGTTCATATCTTCGCGCCAGAGCGCTCCAGCGGCCTCTGCGGGGTATGAGCGTAATCATTATACCCTCACGAACTCCCTCGATGCCGTAGTTACCGGCCCGACGCCTTGGGTCGCGCGCAGCGTGTGTTTATGTCCAACGTATTTTTTGCGTTCGTCG
>JAPYYV010007779.1:0-16135 GCA_030522625.1 Copidosoma aretas | reverse complement strand
GCCTCTCTCTTTTTTTCTCGCGATTTCTCGCTGCATCGGATACATACTTTTTTTTTTGCTCGCCCTCCCGCTTGTTGTACCCTCGCCTTGCCCGATCGCCGGCTCTCCTATTGGATATTTTATCGGCCGCGTCTCGGCGGGCTCTCCGCGGCTCGATTGCGTCATGGGTTTTAAAATATATGCAGATTGAGCATACGCGGGAGTCGTAAAACGCGCGAACGGTCGTAAAGTGTTTTACGAAAATCGACGGAAATCTCTTGAGCGCTCGTGCATCAGAGGTTTGCAGGGGACTCTGGGAAATGTTTTTTTTTTTTTTACGCGGCGCGGGCAAAAGCCTTGAGTGGGTTGAACAAAATTTTTTTTTCGAGCAAAGCCTGTGACTTCTTTTATGCTTGAATACGTTTTGAAAAACATCCGTGTCAAAGTTACATTTGAATCCAGGATCGGGAGGCTTGACGGTTCTTTGTCGACTCGACCTACATGTCAAATCGCGGGTGGGCAAATGTTTTCTCATCTTTAAATTAGAAAGTACACATTGGTCGCATGACGTTTCTGTGGAAAAACCAGAACTTTCTTGAAAAGAGGTTAAATTATTTTTGACATCATCTTGAAGGATGTGTCCGAGAATTGGCTCTTCTTCAGACTTTTGTACAAAATGTTTCAAGATGTGACAAAAGCCAGGTGCTAATCTTGAAAAATGTTTCATAAGGACCCAAAAATATATATTTATTCATTTTCTTGTGCAAGTTTTCAATTTCTTTTCACAAATCGCTTTTTCAAGCTTCGCTTATAAGAGAGGTCCAATAAATATTTACGAAAGGCGGCCAAATCGATCCACCCATATTGTATCTATGACTCATTGACGCATTGAGTTCGTAAAATTACGATCAGTCAGTACGCATAGTTTTTTTTTTTTTAATATGCATCAATTTTAGCATACAAAGTGCCTGCACCGTAGACGAACATATAAAAATATCTCAAAACGTTATGCATAACATTATCAGGCACAAATCATTAGACTACATTAGACCACCTACCCGTTCACTCTCTTTCATTGTGATACATGCTTTACTATCAACCAAAGATCATAACTCAATATTCGACCAGAAAGAGCAATTGTTTCTCGTCCATCGCATATACACGCGCACATCTTAACTTACCGATATGTATGAGTATTATATACATGTATGCAAGCTGTATCCAAGAGTGCCGATGGGAAAATACAGCCAGCCTCGGCTCGCGCACAATAAATCTCCTTAAATGCCTCGGCTCACGTTCTCGAAAAAAGCCACAACACGTAGTATCGAGACGCGATGTACTACAGATGCACGTAATGTACCTACACCGCGAATGGACTTACCAATAACACATATGGTATACCTCAATACGTATATCCTACGGACGACGGCTGACTTATTATTGTCACGCGTTGCGGTTCTGTACGCGGCAGGTAAGCCATGTTTGGCCTACTTTGGCTGCTGTCGAAGATCACTGCCCACAAATCGCGCGCGCCGTTAATTAAAAAAAGGAAAAAAAAAGAAAATAAGGAGAGAACGTATCGAGCGAAAAAGTGCTGTCCCTGGGCATTCACTGTGACCTTTAATTTATCGCCTAACCACGGCGATCACGGTTTTTACCTATGCCCTGCAGTCGCGGATAATGCTATTAGTAATAAGTGTATAAGTGACTCGTGCGACGGAGCGATTGGAAAGGACTCGCACAGTGACAGATACGCGTGTCGATTTGTCTGGGCTGTTGGAAAATCCATGGCTGTTTAATGGGTCGGGAATTATTTATTGGCTCCTTACGGCTGGGCAGAGATTTTGCATTGGGTCACTCTCGTGCGGCACAGCGACAATAGTTCTTTCAGTGGAAGTAATCTCCAGTAGATGGAAGTGATGCGAATGAGCGGTGAAAGTTTTTATGAATAATGTATTTTGAAAAAACTCGAAGGATATTTCTCAAAATATGTAGAAGCATGCACAAATGCTCCCGAGAAATTGGAGATTGTGAATCAGTTTTTCCTACAGAAACCTCTTTTAGTTGGTCGAAACATTAACTATTCATATACGTATGGCCGGCTATGACGTTCAAGCTGAGGAATCAATATTAAACAATTGCATGGTTTAGTTTGTTAGCACTTTATCGGTCTTCCAATTCATTAGCGCTAATTTTCACCGACAACACATTGTATTCAGCGAATGGTAGGATAACAATGTAAAGTACGTATTGACGGACAAAAAGCATTTCAACGTTGTTCAGTCTAGGAGAATAACATTAAAATGAAACTAATTGACTGATTTACTGCAAATACTTACTTGACGTTAAAAGTTTTTACTTCACTAAGTTTGAAACGTTGTCAAATAGTGTGAAAATTTTTTTTGCGTTCAAATTCAAATGAAAAAATTTGGAAATAAAAAATGTTCAGCTTGACGTTTAAAAATGTTTTTTTTTTCCTTCTAAAACTAAATTCTGCAATCACATAAGAATGTTCGTCAACCCTGCGGCCACAGAAATAGCTTCTTCGCTTTGTTGCGAAAACATCGTAATTCCACTGTAAACAGTGTAAAACTTGCAATGTTTGTATCTCGATCGAATACCAACTCTCTGTTTCCGAATGTATACTCGCCCGCATTTAGCATTTGCAGAGAGAGCAAGATAGAGAGAAAGACAGAGGGAGGGATGTTTCGAACCTATACACTAGTGTCAGACTTGTTTTGCAAAGCAATCAATGAATGAAAAACGCGTGTGATAAAACGAACGTGTAAGCGATTCTTTCGTCTCTCGGTGGCGATATCAACAGCTGCCTTTCGAGTTCGTTGCTCCGTGTGCTAAAATTAACTTGCTTCCGTTGATTTTTTTTTTTTCGTTTTTTTTTTTCTTTTCTTTATCATTCGTCCATGTAAAGTGGCTGGTAGAAAGGTTGAATTGAAAACCAACGAAAGTCTTGTAAGATGTGTCGTTGTAAATAGGATTCTAGTTCGTATATTTTCTAAATTAATGAAACATGCAACTTTGTTTCGAGGTTGTTTTATTTAATTTGGATTGAGGCACAGATAGTTTGGGAAGTACTTAGTTAAGTTTTCCGATCAAAATTGTCACAATGAAATGAAATAAACACGGAGTTAATGTACAAAAAAAAAGTTACAATAGTTTTTAGTGCAAAAGCCGAGGTAAAAGCAACGGTGAAGCTACAGTAATTCATCCTCGAATTTATCCCCTAATTAAGAAAAAAGATGACGTCAAGAGTCGATAATGTATCGATAATATATTGAGATTATTAATAGAATAAGCAGCTATACTATCAACACATATTTTTCCAGTGAATCAGGGAAAAAGTTATGACGAAAAAGTGAAACTGCAGTGGAATTACCATAAAAAAATCCATCAGTCGCAACTTTATCGATGTTTTAACAGTAAAAATTTCTGTAACTTTCGTCTTCGTGTACGAGACTTGAGACAGAACAATAGAATCGTAGTATGGTGCCTTTTTTTTCGTATCAACGAGATCCCAAGTACATCTCTGCGTGGGTTTGTTTCTCCTTTCCCCAATTGCACTTTGGTTTGGTGAAAAATAACTCTAAAATCACCCCAAAAGCACCGCAAGACAAGTAAAAAAAATAAAAAAAATGCTCAAATCTCAGACAGACTCTCGCGAATTCCCCCGTCGCTCAAAGGGCTCAGCCTCAATCTCCGATGGCCCGAAAACACGTGTAAGGCACGCGCTAATTTCGTCCCGAAAGCATAAAAAAAGTCGCGCACGCGCGAGCGCAAGGGATGCGTCGGGCGAAAAGAGAGAATGAGAAGCATCACGCGGGAATTGCTCGGCGGCGCGTGCAGCGAGCGAATTCCACCGGCACATCCGCCGCCACCTCTGATTTCGCCCGCGTACAGGCCTCTTCTCGCACTTTGTTGTACCGGGGCCTGCATGTGTTCGGCGGGTGTGTATACAGTGCATAGAGGTGCAGGAGGATACACAGTGTACAATAAGAGAAAATGAGAAAAAGAGTCGTGGAGGAGAGGATGGACGTGAGGGAGGGGTTTATGGCGAGAAAAGAGAGATGTGTGTGTGCGTGTATGATCATGTGCGTGCGTGCAGTGTGAAAAAACCCGAGCGCGCCTTGCCGTCGCGCCGTTCAAACTTAGGACCTGACGTCATGGTTTAGTCGCTGACCAAACTTTATGTGCATGCTCGTGTTGGGAGGTTTTGGCTGAAGCGCTGTAGGATTGATGTTTAGATGGATTTTTCTACGAGAGTTGCGGAATTTTTTTTCTCCGTTTCCATTCAGTCGTAAGAAATTATATTTTTTTTATTGATTACTATTTAATATGCAAGAATGACCGGAATATCGATGGATTATATCTACTGGATGAACTAACAGCAGATTTTAAACATTGAAAAAGTATAAATAACTGGTTGACTAGAATTTCAGTGGTACAAGTTCTGTGGTTCTAGAACGCGCTGATACTCGGCTGGCCGTGCTCTCAAAACGATCGGTTCGAAAAATAGGCACCTGGCAAGACGAGTTTTAGGTGCCGCGAGGATCATTAAAGTTGGTCGTAAACGTTTTCTGATTTACAGCGAGACGGCGACCCGTACGAGAATTTATTGCTTTACGGTGAATAAAATCGCAGTAGGTGCTTTTGAGATGGGCTGTTGGCGTTTACATCGAGCCGATCAGGATGTGTCTTTTTTACTTTCGATGGTGGCTAAAAATGCACCGTTAAGATCAATAATTGTTTTGACTGTCTGTGTGACTGGTTGAAAAGGAAAAAAAGACGTTCAAGTTTACTCAAGTGAATTTACGACGTTTTCACGCGATATTATGTAATCATATGGTAATCATGTCGATAAAATCGCTGATTTTAATCAACTACTCGATTGATTTTTCTCGAAATAAGAACATAAGTGTAATTTTGTCGGATAAACAAGTCTTATGAAATGTTTAGTCTGGTGAAAACATGCAAAAATGTATTTAAAAAAATAGTGTTTTCGACAACTTCGCAAATGTGAAGCGTTAAATGAAAAATTATTTCGTTTCAGAGTTTTATTTGATAAAAGAGGAATGCGTAGGCGCAACCAGTGTGTTCATTATTCAAACAAAAACATTTTTCAAGTACTAATAATCAGATAGATTATACATATGTATATTATCTAGTCTCGTATCTAGTCATACGACACATCAGTTTTTTGTTTTAGTGCACATATGGACTACTTATTGTAAAAGATTTTACTTATTAAGAAATAATAAGTGTGCCGATTGCAATCAAATGGGGCTCTACCCACACAGTACCGTAAGTTTCAGACACGTTTCAAAAACGTACGGTGCTATGTGGGTACTGATTCCATTTATTATTTTATTACAACTTTGATTGAAAATTTATTAATTAGTAGCTTAGTATCAAAAGCATTGTTGAATCATCTATCTGGGCTACTTGCTCTGAATTTATTCTTACAAATCGTAAAAAATAACAAGTCTCGAACTATTCTACAGAAAAAATCGTAATTTTTCACCTATTAAGGACTCTACTATTGCCAAAATGCGATCCAAAATGGAAACAAAACTATATGGTAATGATTATTTAGAACTTCTCAAAAATGTATTCACTATTTATAAGAATCATGTTAGAATCATTGACTAAAAATTAATTCATCACTTATATAATGTTTCCATATGTTTCTGTACATTTCGTGCTGTTCAGTATGGTTTCTTTTAGGTGGTGTTGCATCATACTTTTAATATTCTGATGAAAATCATTTTCTCAACGATTGCATTGGACTAAAGTTAAACATTCATAAAATCAGTCAATACAACTGTTTAATATTTGCCATGTATTAACGTATCAAAATTTTTTTTTGTTACAGGTGAGCACAAAACCAAATTGACAAACCATTCCTAATTAAATATCATTTTTTCAAGTAAGTACGCATGTTTCAAATATCCAAAGTAATAGTCTTGCGAAAAGTGCCGTACGACCGTGCGTACAATTTATTTGCATGAAATACATTCCGACAATAATTTCTTGAAAGTCACTCGGATAAACGATCTGGAAAGAGTACATCAACAGCACAGAGGTAGCTTGAAACGCAAACAACGATTATTATTGTCCCCCAATTTAAATTTTTCACTTACAACACGAACACGTGTACGTTCTCGTAAACAATAATGCACATTGACAAACTGAGAAGGAAATAAAGAGCTTTACGAATTTTCTCTCAATACAAACTCACTGCAGAGGCACACATACGTATTACAACACCATCAGCTTCTACAGAAAGAGAGAGTAAGTAAGGGTACATACGGATGAGCGCAAAAGATGCGCTCTTGCGAAACGGAAAGAAGAGCTCACGGCGCAACGGGAGCGTAATAGCCGGACGGACAGATAGTTCCTGCCCGC
Source organism: Copidosoma aretas (assembly GCA_030522625.1). Taxonomy (NCBI): domain Eukaryota; kingdom Metazoa; phylum Arthropoda; class Insecta; order Hymenoptera; family Encyrtidae; genus Copidosoma; species Copidosoma aretas. Next base: position 9,736 of record JAPYYV010007779.1, on the reverse strand, counting down.
AATCATGATCAGCCTGGGTAGGTCGGTTATACCTAATAGACGTCGTCGTCGTCAACATCGACCGCTCGAGTCTTACTCCGCCAATGTGCGCTGGTTCGCTTTCGATCACTTGGCCAGCCTGCAGTGCACAAGTACGACAACAAAAGAGAGGAAACTCGTACGCCTGAACTAAACGCCTTCCGTCCTGTACCTACACACATACACACACACGCATACACACAGCCGAGCCAATCTGCCAACAACCAGCACACACACACACACACACACACACACACACACCAATCCACGCACTAAATAGGTAGTCTTCACGAAGTCCGACTATTCGGTCCAGCGGACATCTGGCCGTGGTACATGTATACCTATCCACACAGACGCGCCTCGCTCGGGTGTACTGACCCTTCTCGCCCAGATGTATTGTCAAAAGCCCGAGCAGCCTCCCCCTCTACCATGTTGCAAGTTTACGAGTCAAACTCGGTCCGTGTCACCCGCACGCCGAGAGGTCTTTGCACCGCTGCAGCGACGAGAGAGTGTCTCCGTGTTTCCGCGGATCGCTGCGCGCTGAGGTTGTGGGGTTCCCCTGGGACTGAGCCAGTCGAGATGCGGGGAACAGAGGGATCGGCTGGCGCGGAAGGGAAGAGGCTGCTGCTGATGCTGTTGGGTGAAGAGCCAATTAGGTGGAGGGGAGAGCGGGGGATGGAGTAATTGCGTTAGTTTGGAAGGTGTGGGGAGGATGATAGGAAAACTTGGCACGGGAACTTCCAGGTGACTCGGGACTTGGCGGACGGACTTGGGGGCTCTTATTAGACATGATTCGAGCGGAATTTGGCACAAAGGCGATGATCGAGAGATTTGGGATTTGTACATGGAGTTTGCCTGTTTTGGAATTAGCGTAGTCCGTGATTTTGAATTCCACTCTGGAGTATATAAAGTACTTCAAAGTTAGTTTCCTAATCCAATCTTAAGTGCGGAGTATTCAAAGCTTAATTCTTCAGTCCACTTTGGAGCAAGGAATTATTCTAGATGTTATTCCATAAGGTTAATTTCCTACAACCTTGTTCGTAAATGCCTTCTGATCTAAGGATCAATAAGTGAGGTCGGTTCATAAATTGCGGTATCGTATTTTTAGCTCCGTAAATAGGACTACTGGTATCTGGACTTATGGGGGTATAGTCTCGACATATTCGCTGATGTCAAATTTCACAATGTTGTTTGTAAAAGCATAAGCTTCTATGCTTTTATGTACCTAGGGATTTCCATGAACATACTGAACATACGTTGAAGCTTTCGTATGTGCGTATAGCTTAGCATGGCACTTCCGATAGTTGGTGATGGACGGAACTGTCATGCTAACGTTGACTACCAAAAGTATTCTGTGATCCATCAGTTATCATCATTTTTTAGAGAAGACGTAAAGACAAATATTCCACGCACGTAATACGAAATTTGGAAATCAGGATGGTTTTGTGGAGGCCACGAAGGGTCAAAGGAATCGTCGAAAGAAGGAGAGTGGGGAAAGTAGGCGCGCGCGTGCTCCTGCAAAAGAAGAGAAGAGAGACCCTTGAATGGGCGAGTTCGGAGGGAGCGCACGAAAGAAAAGAACTGGAGAAGGGCCTGCTGCTGTTGTTGCACCCCTGTCGCGCGCGTGTAAGCACGCGCAGGAGCAAAGGCGTGTGTGCATGCCTCCATTGAGGTGGGCAGATGAGATCTGGATAATAGTAGTAGTGGGACTATTATTGTTGGGCGACGCATCGCGTGTCAGCTGGCCGTGTGCTGCGGGGATTTTCACGGCCCTACAGTTCGGGGGTGATTTACCTGTATTTTGTGGAGCTGTTGTGTTGGGGATGTAAGAATGAATTAGTCTGTGCGTATAGTGATGGTGAAACGGATATCGGTTCTCCCTCTGTTTGTAATAGAGGAGAAATCACTGTTCTAAAGTTGTAAGGAGCTATTTCGATACTTACGCTGATATTTGTATCTTGCATCGAGTACCCATTGTGAAAATTGTATTCGATACTTGGACATTTTATGGCAGATGCACTTTATGGTCCACCGTCGGTATTAGATTCCCCGTTCAGATGTGGATGAAAATTCAAAAACAACGATATCTCAGTAACGAGTGCACGAGAAAGGAGAATCATGAATATTTTTAACACAACCACTGCAACGGTACATTCGTGCAGCGTCATCAGGGGAACGCCCTAACCGCGCGTAATTTAAGAATCGGTGCCCCCTAGCGCGCAATATACACGCCACGTCGACACTATCAAACGCTTCTGCGCCGACCGCTTCCCGGTATAACGAGACGTCATCGCACGGGACAACTGCCTCCGGGCCTCATTCCTCCATTAGAGACGGCTTCATCCGAACCCACCGTTTTCCAGAGACCGACCGTGATTCCAGGGCTTCAGTCCCACTCTGCTACTTGGAAAATATGCAGATCCTGACTTGTGCCTTGGTGTGAAAACAGCTACTCCGCTGCAGCGCGTATATTTATGCACGTGCGGGCGTATTGTGGAGAAAACGCCGGGACTCTGGGAAACGTGGATATTTGACGAAAGAGAAAGAGCGCCTCAACTACTTGATCACTCGAACCCTCATCCAGTGCACCCATATATACGGCATTGCGCATTACGGACGTGGAATAAAACGATCGGCCGCCGTTACGCATGCAAATGCAAACCTCCCGGCTCGCTCGCGTGTATCGTACATACCTATACACGCGCAGGCTACCGATTACTCCCCACATGCGGTCCATCGAGCAACTTGGCTTCCCGCGCCAGCCCCAGAGGTCGGATCTGCGTTTATCTCCCCCCTTTACTTTTTTTGACCGATGCTTTTCTGCCGATTTCCGTCTCTGCTTATCTGCGCCTAAGCTCCAGCTCGAGTTCCTCCACGTCTCGAGTTGCGCTCCGAGCTAGCTTGGAATCATACACGTACTAAGCTGAAGCGGGAACTCGGGATCCATCCCGCCTCGCCTTATTTCTCCGGGCGTAGGATATAGGATATTATACCCTCGCGACTCTACTACTTGCGTCCGAAATCTTGAATTAGCACCGCTTATTTAGTGCCTCGTGAATAGAGCGAGTGCAAAACTGTTTCTACTATATCGTAGACTATAGGTACCAGGTAACTGCGATTGTGAACCCTCTGTGTAATCACGTGCGCGAGAATGAGTTATGGGGCGAATGGGTTCGTTGGTCGGCGCCTTGTGATTTATTCCCACGCACGCGCCCGCGTGTTCGAAAAGAGTCGAGCTTTATTTCGTTCGTTGCATCAAGTGAATTATTGGCCGAGGCTCTATTGATGAGTGAAGGATCTATTGTGCGCTTGTTGTCATGGGTTTTCACGAAAGCGCACGGTGCGACTACTTGCATGTAAAATTTGATTCCTCGAGATGCTGTACAAATCGCTGGATGGTTTATGAGGTAGCATATCACGTTCTCCTATTTGATAAGATGGGACCACAATTTTTAATTTTAAATCAACGTGAACAAACGAATGCCTTCTATATGGTTAGTGTAGGGCGCTGCATTCAAATTACCCTCATGATCATTCGTCAATCGCAAACAACTGTTGAACCTTGATGTTATTGCTTACATGAACAGGAAACAAAATCCTTGTGCTTCAAGTCACCTGACCCAAAATCATGAAGAATTTAGTGTTTCGGCGTTTAAAGTTTACAGTTTTCGTGTTTTAGGATTTAGGGTTTCAAAACTTCAGAATTTAAGGATTAAATGGGTCCAAGGTTCAGAGTAAAAGGGTCTGTTGGTCAATTGTTTTGAGATCTTAGGATTGAATACATTAGAATTTAAGGTTTAAGGGTTACAGATACAAGAGTAAGCTTGGAAGGATTAGAAGGCTTAGGCCTTGAGGATATAGGGTTTGGGATTTAGGGTTGAAGAGTTAAGCTTAAGGATTTAGAGTTCATAAGTTAAGAGTCTTAATGTTCGAGGATTAGGATTCAGGTGTGCGGTTAGCGGGATCACAGTTTTGTGAGTTTTAGGGATCCAAAGACTTGAAAGATTATAGTGTTAGAATGGTAGATTTTACAACAACTTCAGGTAAAAGGTCCTATTTCATTTAGAGATTCTAAAAGTTGTTTTATATTTTACTGGTATCAAAGGTGTTTCCGTTGGTCGAAAAATCCAGACGTGTTGTGCGTAAAATGCTCGGAAAATTTGAATTCAGTACACAAATTTTAATTTCTGTAATTGAAACGGGAAGCGTAAAAAGAGCGGCTGCTGATGCAATAATAAAACGTAAGGTGAACCGAAGGAGCAAGAAGAATAAGTACTCTGTGCGGTGGAGGGGGTTTAAGGAGAAACAACGTCGCTCGCTGAGCGACCGGCGCAATCTCAAAGTTCGCGGAGAGAGCGAGCCCCGCAAAATAAACCTCGCGCGCGGGTCACGTACGTGTACCCATATTATATACACAGACACGCGCGCCGCTGAGAGAATCCGGCCGATATTCTAAATATATGCACGAGCGTGCCTCGTTCGTTTTCCCGACGCTTTTACTTAACATTATTATTGTATGCCCCTTTGAAGGTGGACGTACAACGCTGACGCAGGTAAGCAAGCGTGTATTGCACATGTGGTTCGCGAAAAACGGTCCGGCTCACCTTGAAGGGAGAATATAATGAGTAAGTTGTGCGGCGGACTTACGCTTGGTCGACCCTGACCTGAATTTCGGAGCTGCTGACCGCTTTTTTCCGGGATCTCGGACGGAGAGGAGAAGAAGGGGGAAGGGAAGAATCACGAATCGAGCTGCTACTGTTTGTATTAGATCCATAAAGTGGCGCCATCGCCGGGGATGAGTCAGTTATTTTTCGGGTATTCGTTGTCCACTGGGCGCGACGAAGGTTCTCGGGGAATGCGACGAGCAAACAGAGGGGCTCGGCTTGTATTCGCAGCAGAGCGAGGGCGCGGGAGATTGTTTGGGCTTCCATTATTTGCGCTGAATTTCAGATACAGAGGCCGGGCTTGGTGGGTACGGGGAGCGATTTTTTTTTTTTTCTGTACAAAAATGAAACGTTTGCTCTGTCAAATGTAAATAAAATATATGATTTTGTTTTGCGGGGAGTGGCCCTCGGGTCGGTTCTGCTTTTTCGTCGCTCGTTGGTGTTTTGATTTTCGGGTGTCACAATAAAAAAGCTTAGTGTTGATTTGTGTTACTCGCGCCTCGGTAGTCGCGAATAAATCATTGGAGCGTCGATTGGGCGGTTGAGAACAGCGGAAAAGAGAGACATTTTTCGCTCGGTGTTGAAGATACTTTGAAAAAAAAGGGTAGTTAAGAATTGAGGATTTAATTTGTTTTCTGGCCCCGGGTGAATCTCGTTCTCGAGCTGCTCTCGGATTATGTAAGTTCAGCATTAAGTTTCTTTTCACATTGCTCGAGCTATTAGCCGTATAGGCGTTAGGCGTTAAAATTTGTTCATTACTTTTGTATTGAATGCATATATGCTTGTATATAATAGTCCCTAAGACAACGTGCCGTAATAATAAATTGTCCGATATAGATTAGCCGTTAATAGACAAGCCCATTAAGCTGTCCATCCATCAGTATCTCAACTTTACTGTCTATAGTGTGCACATTTTATGGTGAAATACTTCAAACGTCGTGGCGTGGGTATAATTATAGTAATAGTAATCCATCTTTAAATATTGTAAATCGAATTTCTCCAATATTGCGTATTTTCATCGCAGGTCTTGCAACATCTCGAGTATCATAACAACAAATTATAGAGATGATCCGAGAGCACTGTACAAGAGTAGAGTAGATAATTCTAACTCGTTTACAATACGTGCATTGCATCAGACAAATACATAGCAATCATGGTACTTGACGATTCGTTGCTGAATTTATTTTTTACAAACTCTGTCAAACGCAAATTCTAACACGCATCGCAGTCCAGATACAATCTTCCCATCCAGATTTATCACCCTCCATTTGTCGGCCAACGACCTCGCGAAGCCTGTGGTGAAGAATCACGCCTCATAGCTATAAGTCTCTCGGAGACCGGGTACCCCGGGAGGCAGCAAAAGAGATCACTGGGCTGCGGTCCAGGAATCCGCGGCAGTGCATTGGTATGCGCTCACGTACACACACACACTCACGAATAGGCCCATCGTGCGACTGGCGAGTTTTCCTGCTCCCGAAGCCGATCTCCAGAGCTGCCGGCTCTCCCCCCTCCCCCTGCGCGGCTACCCCCACTGCACGTTCCTCCTCGAGTCGTGACTGGACTGCTCGAGCCCGAGAGGAAAAAAAAAAAGAGGGCCCGGGTAATGCATTCCTGCTTCTTCCTCCTCCTTCTCCTCCCTTCGTCGTCGTGCGCGAGTTCTAGTTCCCATCTTGGGGGACTCTTCCTCCTCCTACTCTTTCTCCCTCCCTCTCTATGATGCGGATCGGCAACGATCCTATACGCGTTTTCTCTCTACTTGCTTCTGCGCCGCGAGTCGTGGGCTTTTCCTATGGTCGCTTTTTGCTCGAGCTTGTGTCTCCCCAAAGTACAAAGTATGCCATTGTGGTTGGGCCCAGCCGGTGGGTTGTGCATACGTACATATACTGTTATCGGTAGGGTAACGATAGCTAAATTATTGTTCCAGCTATGCAAAATAAGTTGAGGCGACGAATTCTGTATTTTGTAAGTTGGGCCAGACCAATTAATTCGTTTTTCTGTTTTTCTTCTGGTTTTTTTTTTTTTTTTTTTTTTTTTTTATCCGTGATACACCAGGTGTTTCTCGTCGCTATATTAAGCTAATTTTTTAAATATTTTTTTATTTCATTAACTCGTAAGCTTTGAAAAGGTAAAAAAAAGTGTTGCGAACAATATTCGCCTGCGGTTATATGATACGGTCAAACTGATATCAGAGTACTATAACCTTATCCGCGGCATAAACCTTCCACATCCCACCTATACTATTATATACAATTATACAATCGCTTTTCGCAATCCATATATACACACTGTACATTCGACAGCGCAGCAGCAGCAGCAGCGGCGGCAAACATTTATCGCGCGGCTAAATCATTACTTTACTGCCCGATACTACCCGGCGTTCCCGGCTTATCGCGAAATTTTTCAGAAAAACAATCACCTACTCCCCAAACTTGTTGTTTTTCCCCACCAGTGCAGTATATGTGCGCACCACCACCTTTCGCGCAACTTTCGCGGCGGCGTCTTTCAATTTGTCGCGCGGAAAAAAAAACGAGGCTGTGGTTATCGGCTTATGCTAATATTGTCCCTGATAGGAAAGGGAAAAGCTCGGGTGCTTATCTCCCTCGGATTCGCAGGCGTATCCGTTTTGTTGACACAAACGACGACGACGCAGGTTTGGCTGTGTAAGTGTGTGGGTGTACTATGCGTCGGTAACGATCGCGACTTTTCGTATACTCTCCCCTTTCTTTCTCAAAAAAAAAAAAGCATCCAGAAAAAGAGGACGGAGAAATTAATGCACAGGAGCGAGCGGCTGAATTAATTTTTCTTTTTTTTTCCAGAGCCCAGAAGCTAATTTCAGTGATTTATACTCGGGAGAGGCCGAGTGGATTAACGCTATTGTCAGAGGATCGGGGGTGGGCGAAGACGATTACGTGCCTCGCGAAGCAGCGTGGGGGGAGGGCTGGGACGTATAGAGGGTGATGCACACCGGGGCGTGAGTTTTTGCAAGCGCCGAGCCTAAACCGAAGCCTGCGATGTGGGGGATCCTGTTGTCGTCGATGCGGTACTCTCTCTCTCTCTCTCTCTCTCTCTCTCTCTCTCTCTCTCTGAATCGTAATTCACTTTTCGCTTGTGTTACGATGGGGATTCGCCCTCTCTGCGGCTTGGGGATGATTTTTTGTCGACGCCTAATAGACGCGATAACGAGACTTTTTTGTCCTTGTTCTGTGTGCGTGTATATTGAAAAGTGGAAATGTGTATAAGGTACGACAATGCCTTTTAGTTGGCACTTGCTCCTTGGTTCTAGTAAATTGAAGATGCATGCTAGGTTTTTAATTTAAATTAATTTAATCGAATTTTCGATTTATTCATACCCAGAGATAATATAGGTCATCATTAAGGACGTCTAAAGCGTAAAAACGTGAGGACTATCTGCTAAAAGGCCACAACTTATATGAAACATATGATTCGTTTTCTGTTCGCTTTTGTTTGGACCTTAACTCTAACACAACATTTTTCATTCCGTGCATGGAACCCAAATATCAGTATGTGTCAACAGCTTCAGAGCGAATATCCAATTTTATTTAAAATGCTCGATTTCAATGTTTTTTCTAAAGATGAAAAAAGAGTGTCCTGCAAACGAGGCACTTAAAACTGAAGTATATCACTGTGAGACCCGCTGGTCATTACAGTTCGCCTAAGACGTTAAAATCGGAAAAATTATTTTCTAAAATTCTGGCTCCCCTCAAAACTTTTGGACATTTATCCCTCATGTCGACCCACATAAGGACTTGTAGATTTTGGTATGCGAATTCGTGCATCGATCACCCCCACAGGGGCGTTTTACCAGTATAGCCATGCTTACAATCAAAAACTTGCTCGTAATAAATCCAATTTTTTCGCTCCACTGTCAATCGAAGAATTCTTCCGTACGGACGCCTGTTATCAATACGCGTTTTCCGCTCAGTCCTTTCAGATAACCCGTACACACTCGATCGCTTATCTTTACACGCGAGTTATGCGGCGGAACGTTCGGTAAATCATCGTTCGGAGCCCGTAAACGTCACGCATTCGAATTCTCCAAATCGATACGCACTTTTTGCACGACGCAAGAATATATATAGGTACTATAATACCACACACACACACACACACACACACACACACACACACACACACACACACACACGCGCGCAGAGAAAGAGAGAGAGACTAAAAAGGAAACGAATGGCATCTAGAGCGGCAAGAATACGCGCGCGGAATGCTTTCGATCCAGGCACGCGCACGTGGTGTATATGGATAAGTGTACGTATTCATTATGATTGGTGTAGATCGCGGTCTGTCTTTCAACTGCATTCAAATACATCTGCATAAACAACGACGACCTTCGGCTCGTAGGTATAACGCGTATCGCGCGCTGTGTATACAGTACACATATAATGATAATAATAACGAATAATAATATACGCAACGCTCACGCGCAGAAAGAGAGAGAGAGGCACAATGGCACGCGAGAATGGGCATATACACTTGTAGAATGTAATCTAATCAATTATTCGCCGTGCTGCTGCACTCCTGTATACATATGCTTGATAGTGCAACGGCAACTGGCGATGGCAGAAGTGTCACAGAGCGAAAACAGAACACGCGCACGCTTCTGCGGGAGGAGTGTTGATTTTTTTAAATTTTATATTCATATATTTGCGCAAGACCTGTACAGGGGGCTTGTATACCTGCAATGTATGCGATGTAACAGTGCGCGGGGCGAGATCGGCGTTTGGAGAATGAAGAAAATAAAATATAACGGCTTTCCACCACGAGCCTCGTTTAATTTTGTTTGGAGGATTGTTTAATCGTATTGTGCGCTGGGCATGCGCGAGATGTAAGTTGAGACAAGACGAGATTGTTTTGATGGACAAAATTTGGAGCCGAGAAAAATAGAGATTTTATAGTACATTACGCCACTAGAGCGGAAAGTGGCACTTTGTGCCCGCCGAGACTTTCGGCCCATGGGCAGAAAGTACTCGAAGGGCACAAAGTGCGCACAAGGGCATAAAGGCTTCCGCTCGAGTCGCGTA
>JAPYYV010007778.1:0-23548 GCA_030522625.1 Copidosoma aretas | reverse complement strand
GGAAAATTTGCTCGTCCAACAGCTGGAGGGGGCAGGTGAGCCAGAAATGCAGGTGAGCCAAAACCAGCGTGAGCCAGTACCAGCATAGCTTATCTACTACTTATGTAAGTTCTTGTGTCATTTCTTATGTCAGTTCTTGGTTGATAATCAATTGTAAGTTCTTATGTAAGTTCTTATATAAGTTCTTGGGTACATTCGAATTCTTATGTCTGTTCTTATAAACAATTTCTTGCTGGGTGCGCCTTCGGCATAAAAATGACGCTCGCACCTCAGGCACAAACATACAACAACCGCGCCCTTCGGGCGCGTTAGTTGAACTTTGCTTATAGGACGTAATAGGCACGTAATAGGCACGTAATATAATATTTCACACACGTATATGGGACATATCACTTTTTCCGCATTCTAAACTAAACATAGCACCTTCGCCGCTTTACTCTGGGTTATCAGACGAAAAAATAGTATACGTAACTCGTTAAAAAAGGCTTGTTTACGTACCTCGTTACAGCATTCGCCTTCGGCTCGTGTCGCAAACCTCGATATGTTAATTCAGAGTATTTCAAATGTGTTACGCAGTCTCCTACTTACTTCCACTCTAAAAAAAAATGCGGGACACCACATCTTTCCTACACTTTGGTGAAAAATGTTGTACGCAGCTCGTACGGGACGATTTCCCACACTCGTGCGATTAACTCACACTGGTGGCCGGTGCTGGTTACTCGTGCTATGTGATCACACTCGCACGAAAAATCGCCTTTTCCGCACTTGTTGCGTAAATAAGTATAGTACGATGCATCAATCGATAAACATTTCTGATAGTATCTCTGGTTTCTTTTCTGATAAAATAATACAGGGTTCCCACAAATTTTTCATTTTTAAACTCACTGAATTTTCCAGGTGTTTCAGGAGTTATTTCCACAACGAATTTTTTACTATTCTATAAAAACTAGTTATGTGATTGTATGCAAATAAAAATTTAGAGGAACGTGATTTATTTTGAAAATGTTTTTTAAACAATCAAAAACATACATAAATCACTACTTATCACCATAATTACCATAATTAACAAATTTATAAATAACAAATATAAATAACCATAGTTATAGATAACAAATTTATACATCAAATGACTTGCCAGGGGGAAGGTTTGCTACACTTAGTACACACTGGGGCCGTACTATTTAACTTTTTCAGCTTCTACATAAAAATCTGGACAAAACAATTCATATATGTCTTGAAGTCACCAGATCTTGTGTCATTTAGAAGATAAAAATTGGCTTGTCCAGATTTTTCTATCGAAGTTTGAAAAAGTCATATGGTATGGCCCCTGATGGTAGTGTAACGGTCCAAACTCGAACTCAATCGCGTATATCGGAGTTGTCGATGACGTTTCTGCCCCCAGATGAATAACAAGATATATAATTAACAGTTTGATATTTACGTATAAGGAGAGGACATCCACACAGATCTGCCAGCCAAAGTTGAATCTGGTCTTTTGAGTGGACATGTCTTGGAATGGGTACGTATAAGGAGAGCACCTGACAGCCAGAATAAATTGGACCTAGGCTGTTGAGGCAATATTGAAATGGAAAAGTATATGCATCGAATAGCACCAAACAATACGTTAAGTTATAACATGTGGAATTTCAATCCAACGAACCACTTGCTTACTCATAGTGTTTCAACTTGAACTTCATTCAAATTATGTAACCTTCAGAAGGGAGCAGCTTCATCACATGTACATACATTGAGTCAAGTTCTCTTCTCATATAGTTATATAATTTGGATTCAGTTCAAGTTGAAACACTATGAGTTAGCAAGTGGTTCGTTGGATTGAAATTCCACATGTTATAACTTAACGTATTGTTTGGTGTTATTCAATGCACATACTTTTCCATTTCAATATTGCCTCAACAGCCTAGGTGCAATTTAATCTGGCTGTCAAGTGCTCTTCTTATACGTACCCATTCCAAGACATGTCCACTCCAAAGACCAGATTCAACTTTTGCTGGCAGATCTGGGTGGATGTGCTCCTTTTATACGTAACTGCTTCAAGATAGACAGCAGTGAACGATAACTTTTTTGAGACAAGGATAAGTCATTGTATGAGTAATAAAACGTTTTTCTTAACAGTAGTTGTATATAAAATTTTGGGCTTAAGAAACCAAAATCATAGGTGTATAATTTTATAATGGAAATTTAAATCATAAAATATTCTGTAAATGTTTACGGCACGAGTTCCGTTTCCGTGGGCACACCTCTAGAGGCAGTATGAGCGGCTAATGAGTGACATGGAAGGTGGTTCCATAGTAAGTCGGGTATGCCGAACACGATGGAAGTGGTTACGAATCGATATCTCGCTTAATTCCCGAGATATCGAACTCGAAAGTCGAAAAAAATCGTTTTACATATAAATGAGATATTAAAATGATTGCTCGCTAATTTTTATGTCACATTTTTTATTGATTGAACAATGATATTTTATTTTATTTTACGATCGCTTCCCAACCGATTGGCACAGATCAAAGTATACTAAACAAAACTGTTCTTATCAAGTTGGTAGCTGATACGCTCTTCATACAAGCCAAGTTTCATTTTTTGAATTTAACGCCAAACTAAATTATGGCTGTATTATGTAAACTCAAAACGCATTCAATGCACCGCGACACAAAGACGAGACCGAGGACGAAACACTCGATTAAGACGATTACTAATTTATGACAGACGAACGGACGTGACCGACTGAAGTCTGAAGTCTGAACATACATTCAAAATTCAAACACGCGCTACTACACACACATACTCAGTATTACTCACATGCGCGCAGTGCAGTATGCAGTTATGCAAATACTACTGCAGTAGTGCACCTACACACAAGCACACACACACGCTCACGCACATGTACGGAGACTACGGAAGTACGGAGTACGGACAACGGAGTACTATGCAGATTCATCACCATGTGGTGCACAATGGGTGACGCTAAGAAATCTGCAATATCAAAAATCGAAGTCAATACACCGATATCTCGAAATCCAAACGAGATATCGAATTTTTAAGACCATCATCGTGTTCAGCATACCCGATTTACTATAAATCCACCTTCCATATTAATTATTATCCGTTTGTACGGCCTCTAGAGGTGTGCCCACGGAAACGGAACTCTCCCCATGCTTAGATTAATTAAAGCTTTAAGCACAAGTGCATTAAAAAATAAAATACACGGTCAACTGAGATGAAATTTCCAGACGTACACACTCTATAAAAATAGTAAACAACGTAAAAAGTCTAATGTCAGAATGTCTGTGTACTCTGCGTAATATTTGTTATTTGATACAAACTAATAAATACTATTTTACTGTATACAGTGTGCTTTTTTCCACGCTCGGAATGTTATAATTGATTCTATTTAAAAATTCATTCTTAGCAAACCAATTTTAGAGGTTAGGTATATGCAGCCAATCAGCTACTGTCCGGACTGTCCCACGTTTTGCCGCTCACTCCTAAACTCACTACTACGCAGTACGCTGTCTGCTGTGCTTATATATAGGTATAACATGCGTATAGGTATAGCATGAGTTATAACGAAAAAATAATATTATTCATAATTATTGATAATTGTTTTGCTGCTTTTGGTGGCATAATTTGATGGACGCGTTACGCGGAAATTCATGACACTTTAAAAATTAAGCTAATACTTAAGTATCGTTCTCCCGTAATAAGAGATGTATAAACTGCTTAGCACCCGCATTCTTTTATAAATAATTAAAAAACCAAGGCTCGCGCAATTTTTTTACAAAACGCGGAAACTAAAGGAGATCAAGCGCAATTTTATTGATATTTTTGAAAATTTTTAGAACGAGGTCGGGTGCCCATGTCACACAGCCAAGTTTTCACGGTTTCGGTGGCCGCGTTGGGATCGGCCGGTCTCATCGAGAACTCGCAAATAAATGAGCTCTATATAGGATTAGACTCCGTAATTTAAAAAAAATTCTCTGTCAACTTAGTTAACGGGATAATTAGAAGAAAAAAAGCAGAAATAGGTGAGTATGTTGTTGGAAATCAAATTGTTACGGAACCTATGTGATAAAACGTCGAAAAGGTTCGTAATAGTACATTACGCCACTAGGGCAGAAAGTACGACTACCGCGCCCGGTATATTTGTGCCCGAGTCGCGTATATTGTTTTTCGTACCGAGGGCAGAAAGTGCTGTTTTCTGCCCGTGGGCGCACTTTGTGCCCGCTAATTACTGTCGGCCCTAGGGCAGAAAGTTCTTTCGGCCGCCGGGGCCGAAAATATTTTTCTGACCGTGGGCCGAAAGTGATTAGAAGGGCACAAAGTGGCTCCCGAGGGCAGAAAGGCTCTGCCGCACTTTCTGCCCTAGGTAGGAAAAATTTTTTTTTTTTGCCATTTTCAATGCGAAAAATGTTTTTTGGCTTAAAACAAAAAATAATGTTAAATAACGCTTGAAAAGACGAAGCAAATGAGTTTGTAGGAGTCAAAATCGGCTAACAACTTTTCCCACAAAAAACATAAAAACCTATAACATTGGACATTATTCAACAATCAATTACAGGGCTTCTAATGGTTCTAGAAAGTTTTTTCGTGGCTCAAATTGTAGGTATTAATAATACCTAGGTCTGATATAAATTTGGTTTAAAATATTTCCTAAGATTTGATACAATTTGCAAAAGTATTAAAAAATGTGTTTTGCTACAATGGCGGAGAGATTCCAAAAAATGGTTTAAATTCAATTTTTCAAAGTGATATGTATTCTAAAAATGTTTCTATACGACACAATTATAATCTCAAATACTCATGATGTTGACAATCCCTTAAAAAACGCGTTGCAATATAGGGCCATTTTGCGACTTCGGGCGCCGAGGCAAGCTAGCGAAGGGGAAGAGACGTAGGCCCGTAGAATTAGATGATTTTATCAGGAATTCGCAAATACTTCGTTTCAGTTAGCCATAGGTACAAAAAGGTGTATTTAGTAGTAAGTTATGTACCTCTGCGATACCTCGAGCCTAGGACGATGAGCCCAAACGGACACTGAGCCCAAACGGACGTTGAGCCCAAGTGTCATATATGTATGTGGTAAATATAGTTAAGCTATCAACCACAGATGTATATGGCGCTTTGCATATAAAGCCGTAGAGCACTGCCGACCGTGTACAGGGTCCCTCAAAAGTACTTTAACCGCGGAAACTAACGTGGACAGCAATAAATCCTGAATCCATAACAGTCAAAAAAAAAATTTTCGAACAATTAGTTTGCAAATGAGACCTATTTCAAGATTGATCGATTGAGGCATGTTTGGAACGCTTTCGCGGTGGCGCGGGCTGCCATACAGTATGTTGTTGGTAGATGTAACAACTGCATATCAACGAGCTGAATGTCGGTAAGTAGTAGAGCAGTATGTCTGCTATCGGCGTAGAGGTGGCACTCATGCGCTTGCTTTAATAGAAGGATTCTCCCCTAGCCTCACGCAACGATAACTGCCTTATTGTACGCTAACTCATGCTGTCTGTCAGCACGATATTTTTGAAAGTATGAAATTGATTTATAAGTAACCCATTATGAGACACAAGTATTTTATCACTAAGTCTCATAATAAAAACTTATTTGCAACTACTTTTCGACGCCTCTGACAAAAACGAAAGTTCAACTTGACGATATTACGAATAAAAGGACAGTCCATGAACTTTAGACGAACTTGAGACTATCTTTTGCAATTAAGTAGAGACGAATAAGCGACGAACTAGAGACAATCGGCGACGAACTTAAGGCCTTCTTTTGCGATGAACTAGAGAAGAATAAGCGGCAAACTAGAGACGAACTAAAGACGAATCAGCGACGAACTAGAGACGAACTAGAGACGAACTAGAGACGAATCAGCGACAAACTAGAGACTAACTGAAGACGAACTAAAGACGAACTAGAGACGAACAAGAGACGAACTAGAGACGAAAAAGCGACGAACTAGAGACTAACTGAAGACGAACTAGAGATGAAAAGCGACGAACCAGAGACGAACTTGAGACGAATAAGCGACGAACTAGAGATAAACTAGAGACGAACAAGAGACGAACTTGAGACGAATAAACGACGAACTAGAGACGAACTAGAGACGAACTAGAGACGAAAAAGCGACGAACTAGAGACGAACTAAAGACGAATCAGCGACGATCTAGAGACGAACTAGAGACAAGCCAGAGACGCATACGCCACGAACTAGAGACGCACTTGAGATAACCTTTCACAAACAAGTCTCAAGTTTGTCCCTAGTTCGTCGCTGATTCGTCTTTAGTTCGTCTCTAGTTCCTCTCTACTTCGTCTCTAGTTCGTCTTTAGTTAGTCTCTAGTTCGTCTCGAGTTCGTCGCTTTTTCGTCTCTAGTTCGTCTCTAGTTCGTCTTTAGTTCGTCTTTAGTTAGTCTCTAATTCGTCACTGATTGGTCTTTAGTTTGTCTCCATTTCGTCTCTAGCTCGTCTTTAGTTCGTCGCTGATTCGTCTTTAGTTGGTCTCTAGTTCGTCGCTGATTCGTCTTTAGTTCGTCTCTAGTTTGTCGCTTATTCGTCTCTAGTTCGTCGCTTATTCGTCTCTACTCCATTGCAAAAGATAGTCTCAAGTTCGTCTAAAGTTCATGGACTGTCCTTTTATTTATAATATCGTCAAGTTGAACTTTCGTTTTTGTCAGAGGCGTCGAAAAGTAGTTGCAAATAAGTTTTCATCATGAGACTTAGTGATAAAATATTTGTGTCTCATAATTATTCACTTATAAAACAATTTCATACTTTTAAAAATATCGTGCTGACAGACTGCATGATTTGAACCCCGTTCTGCAAAATCCAAGGTCAAGAGCAGGGGCTGTTCGCAGCGTAAGAGAGACAGTTAATCAAACCCCTGAAAATCAAACAGCGAAAGCAAACCTCTAGGCAAACCTCTAGGAAAACGGTGAGACTTGAACCAAGTCCCACCTAAGCCCCTACACTACTTGGTTTAGAAAGATCGACGACACTGCAACTCTACCGCTGCGCCAACGTGCCGGTCGTTATAGCTTGTAAGAGGCTGGCAAGGTTTGGGTGAACGTATCGCGTGAGCTTCTGCTCACCCGCTCCGGCCGGCCAGTCATAGATAGCGGAGGTGAGTAACGTCAAACTGCGCATGCGATTTAAGTGTCATGATATTGGTTCACTACCCAAAAAATCAGCAATGTTACGCACATTCGTTATTGACAGTATAACAAGACTGCATATGTTTTCTCGTACATTTATGGAGTTCTCCCTTTTTGATACTGCAACATGCTTTATTGTTTTGCCTTCAGTGATGGCCCTACAACACTACTAATGTTAGTGCTTCACATACGGTGGAGAGTTTATGAACTTTGCCCTCACTTTTTTGTCCAAAGCGTGTTGACAAAGTAAGAGTCTTAGAGGTTGAACGAAAAAAAGATTGAGCCAATCAGTGTGCTCGAATATGACTGGGAGATACATGGGATTGTATATCTATATACACAGCGATTACCTGTGCGCAGAAGCATGCGCGTGACCTGTACATTTCAGCTGACAGATGCACCGCAGCACGGGCTTGATACAGGGGTGTTTTGTTCATCATTGCACATTCAGATTTTGTTAGCAACAGAGCTTGACTTAATGCAAACAACGTACGCATAAGTTTTTGTTTTCAATTATATAAATCTTACTTTTTTCTTCGACCGTCCTTTTCTTTTACGAATATATCAACGGAGTCGGATGTTAAGCAGTCGTGTTTTTTGTGTATATCTTGAGTGCTACTTAATAGTGTCATTGCACACATTTACAATTAATGTTTGACTATTCTGGTTTCATCTTTGTTCGTTTTTTGTAATTTTTCTGTGCTCAGCACCAAATGAAGATTTGTCTGATAATATTAAGTATGTCACGGGAGCTGAAAGACAGTCCTATAAGGCAGGTAAAAAATTTTGTTTTTTATCTATTCTTTGTACTGAGCGCTACTTAACAGCTTCATTGCATCATTTTGAAATTATTGTTCAAATCATATGTTGTATTTCTGTCTATTTGTATTTGCTTTGTGTGCTAAGGATCAACTGAGGATTCGCCTGAAAGATCTAAGTGTGTCGCGGTAGCCCAAAGACGGTTAAGTAATTCTGAAGGTAATCAATCGTGGTTTTTTTACAGATTTCTTATTAAATGCTGCTGAATATTATTATGATTGCATAGTATTGACGCTACCGTTTCAATATGCTGGTTTCATATTTGTTTATTCGTATGTATTTATATCTGTGCTCAGGTACAACTGCGGGCTCAACTGTCGACTGTGCCGCGGAATCCAAAAAAGTGTCTAATAATCCGAAAGGACGTAAAGGAGGACGGATGCCTGTCTCTCACTTTCACGATGACCGACATTACAAAATTAAGAGCACTCGTGTTAATAAAGGAGGGCAGACTATTCAGTAAGTAATTAATGTATACAATTGATTTTTCATTTTTAGTATTGACTTCTTGTTTTTTACAATGTATACATCCAAGTATCTCATGAAAATAGAGATGACGCAGAGACAAGTAGTTTACTTGCTTGTGCTTAAATTTTCTCTATGTTTACATTCTTACATGTTGGGCAAGTATACATTTTTACAAGTTGTTCCTGAGTCTCAACTCATTTTTAGAATGCTAGTCACGGAATGCAACTTTTCTCCATCAATTCGCAACTATTTGCTATAATTTATTAAATCATTCATTTATTTGAAATTAATATTAGAGGTTTACTTCATGACATTCCAAAAACCGGGAAATTTCGGGCTACCATAATTTACGTTCACTGTGGTTAATATATTTTGTAGTACAACACCCATTACTTTTTCCAGATACATGGAATGCTTGGGCAAAGATGGGAAAAGAGACCCTTGTAAAGCAAGAGCGACCGTCCAAGACAATGTGTGGAACACGAGCAACACACTACATAAGTGTCTTCACAACGTCAGTACTAAAGAGTATGAACTTTTCATGGCTGAATTAAAAAGGCTTTGTCAAGAAGAACTGGGAACATTAAAACAAGGGTATGAAAAGGCAAAACAAAGGTAAATATTACAAGTTTACAATGGATCTAGGTTAAACAGTATATGATTTTACACAATAAACTAAACGGGCAATGAAGCAATATTTTATTCAATGATCGTAATTTTTTTCCAACATTTAAAGTATTACTTAATAAGTGTGTTAAAGTCATTTGACATTCATATTGTTGATATAGTAGTTTTTGTCACAAATGTGCATCTCTCCAGGGCGGTCCCTGAGCCCGAGGGCGCTTCCGAAGCCACGCCCAAGGGATCGGTGGGACCCCCCTGGTCGATTGCACATGGGGGCGAATCCTATTTTTCCTACCGAGGACGTACCGGGGTTTAAAAAGTGTGCCCAAGGTAGGAAAAAGCATTTTTCTTACCATTAGCCCAAAGTGCAGCAGAGCCTTGTCGCCCTCAGGCCGCACTTTGGGCCCTTGAAACCATTTTGCGCCCATGGTACGAAATCTACTATTATTAAACTCGCTCTACATTAGTATACTTTTATGAATGATATTCAGCATTACATGAGGCAAGATTATACTTATTTCTGAGCACAAAATAATATATTTCATACTGTTGGCGCAGAGCACAAAATGCGCGTCCGGAAGGCGCGGTTTTTGTATGCTTGTGCCGGAGGTCCAGGTAGAAAAAATACTTCTTCTTAGCTGGGGCACGCTTGCAACCCTGGTACACTCTCGGTAAGAAAAACAGTGATCGCCACCCAAGTGCGATCCAACCAGGGCTACGTTACGGACCCTTGGGCCACAAAATCGCCCCGGCGGCGATCGCATTTTTGTGACGAGAACTTCTATTTTTTACCATGCGCACAAAGTACGGTAGAGCCCTTGCGCCCTCGGGACACATTTTTGCCCTCAGTACTTTGCGCCCGTGGACCCTCTGGGTCTAAAGTTCGTTCCCGCCCTAGGGTGCAAAATAATTCACCGGCCCAAAGTGTGCCCACGGGCTGAAAACGGCACTGTGGGTCCTTAGAGCAAAAAATATCGTCTCCCAACTAGGGCACAAACATATAACAACCACAACCGCGCCCTTCGGGTGCGCATGCTGTAATTTGTACCCTTGGCAAGAAATATACTAATCCCAATTAAATTATCTAAAAGAAAATCAGCATACACTAGATTATTCGGTAAGACTAGACGACGAGACAAGGCATAGGACACTATCATACGAGCTTGTACTTGTGGGTTCAACACAACATTTGATAATATTTGATGATGCTTTTGTGTGAATCGTTCGTGATTCTAAAAAGTGGTTCATGGACGCTACCTTCAGCATCGTCCCTCGTATTTAACACGTATACCAAATGCTCACGGTGATGGTAGAAAAGTATAGTAAGGTAATTTTCGAACTATATAATTTTGTTATAGACAATTAACAATAAGGCGTGATTTTTCAAATATGCACATGTCCATATAGTCTGGTAGTCAGGGGCTCAAAAACATGTGTTTTTTGAACCTGGATGTGAAATGATGAATTTAAGGACAAATTAAAGATCCCGATAAAGCCAATAAGAGTCGTTACATATAGTCTATCAATACAGTCATACAGTCTATCAATATGCTGAATTTAACAAATTACCATTAAGTAGTTTTTTGGTTACGAACGAAAACCAATTTTTCTTAGGTCCTAATTTTGTCAATCTATAATTAAGAGATTTGTTATTAAGTGTATTTAATTGCAATTATTTTTTTGATAAATTTTGAAAGAAAAGACATTATTGTAAGACCAATAGAAGTTGAGTTACAATACTTTTACTTGTTTACTTGTAACAGCCATGCTGATTACTTTTTTTATTCCGAACTTGGCTGAACTTTTTTTTGGATACTTGCTTTAACGTAGAAAATTTGTTCCCGGTCAAATTGATCAACTCTGTCATGATAAATAACAGATGATTCCAACCAAAAATCGTGTATCGGCTCCCGCCGATGAGCTTTCACAGCTAGTAGCGAGCCGAACACGCCGAAGGCGCCGGAAGGGAGGTATATAGTCCGTCAGTATGCTGCCAGATTTTTGCTTGCATAATTAATTATTCGTTGATAAAACTATCTGCGAATATGCTTTTAGATGAATTCTTATGTAATTGTTTCTCAGCTTCAGAATAGTGCTATTGATTTTGTTGTAAATTAAGTATACGTGAAAATATTACACTTTTAATCCAATATAACATATCTACAGTCATTGACAAGCCATCATAATAATGCAAGTTTGGTTGTATATCAGTATATTGTGCAAGATACTGTTAAATCAACGGTTACTCGTTCGTAAAGGTGTCTGGCAAATTAGGCTGTAGAGCTGTTGTATTGGATTAAAAGTAAAATATTTTCACGATTACTCAACTAACAATAGAATAATATCACAACCGTGAAGCTGATAAAAAATTGCATGATAATTGATGTAAAAGCTTATCTGTTGACGGTTTTATCAACAAGTAATCAATTATGCAACCAAACATCTGGCAGCAGTGCCAAAACCTATGAAACATCCGAATTCGAACAAATAAAAAGTATTACATCATATGTGTTTATTGATTTTCTATTTTTTTAAATTTTGAAGTATCATGATTATTTTCGGTGGAAAAACATTAATAAATTTTTTTAAATACTTATCCCTACGTAAAATCACCCGAGGAACAATTTTTATTGTACAAATTTTTTACTAAAACTGTTTTCAAAATATTCCAGTATATCTGTAAAAATCGATTTTACAACCTATCTTCCGACGCCAATCAAAATCCAACGCTCGGATTTCCTAACTAATTTTTTGGCACATTATACTCGTTGAGATCTTTAATTCAAGTCCAAATTCGTCATCTCCAAACCAGGTCTAGAACGAAATCATCTGGCTCCCCACTAGTACGTTATCGGTCTTATATGTTTCAAATGCTTTAATCAAGTACGATGTAACTATCTCGGTAACTACGCTTCAACTTTATTTTTCTAATTAAAGTGATACAAAATTATTATAATATTTTTCCAGGCTGTTTCTGTCTTCTTCATCCTTATGGGAAGAAGGAAAACGATAGATTATGAAGCTGTATTTCAAGTCTTGAAACAGCGGTATAGTTTTTTAAGTCCAAAATTAGTCATGAGTGACTACGAAAAAGGATTGCGTAAGGCGTTGAAGATCGCATTTCCTGGCATTTCATTGGGTGGATGTTACTTCCACTTGTGCCAGGTACTTGATGCCAAATATTGGCGGCCATGGCACGTAAAGGGTTTCTGGGAGAGGTGATTCAATGGGTAGTAGTCGGTCTCTGCAAGTGATGGTGAACCATTATGTAACGGCAGAATGGACCGGAATTAAGGATGTTCAATGGTGTCATTTTGCGTGGGGGAACGGGCAGGGGGAAAGACATGTATATATCTGTGGCTTTTCGGTAAAAGGGGGTAAGTCTATTTTTGGAAAACATCGAGTGAGCAGTGGAATCCGAGTTTTCCGGCTTCTCACGATCGCGAAAAATGTTTTTTCGCGCAAAACAGTACAAACATATTCCTTGTACTTTACTTTACTTGTCAGCGAAGTATGGGGTTCCAATTCGATTGCCCTGATCTTACAGATGCGATCAAACGTTAAAATGCCATTTACTCGAGATCACCGAGAGTGGACTTACCCCCTTTTACCGGGAATCCACAGATATGTATACTACTGGAATGTTGGCTACGCTGCAATTAACATGTGTTTAAGTTTAGGTTACATCTCGATTGAGACGTACAGTGTATACCTATATATTAAATGCAGTGTTGCCAACTCTTTCTCCCTACTCTCAGCTGAACGGCAAAAACCTACAATTATCATCTTTAATCATGTATTTTTTTTTAAATGCGTTGCAACACCCAACTTTTTTTAAAGAAAAATGTTCCTCAGGTTTTCAGCTACATATTGATATTTTTTGAACTTAATTCTGTGCATTTTTTATGTGTCTGAAGAACAGTTTTCAACGATCTTCACGATCTTCCATTTGATTCATTGCAACTTTCAAACTTTAATATTTTCCTAAAAAGCGTTGCAACATGCTTAAAAAAAAAATTTTAAAAACGTATTTTGCATTAAAGAATCATTTTCCCGAATTTCATCAAGTTCTCTGTAATTTTGACAGGACCATTGAACATCCTTTAATGGGGACAGTGATATGTGCATAAATCCACACTTATAATTTATTTTATCAAGCAATTATTAGTTGCTTACTAGTAAATATATCCTACAGATGTTATACAATCTCTTTGTTATACAAATCCTGGGGGAATTTTAGATATCTTTTAGAGAATTATTTTAGAAGATTATTTTAGATAATTGATTTACATCATACGATGATACGAATAAGTAATTACATCAATTTTCTCATAAAAGTCTAAGAATTTGGTTTTCCCAAAATTGCTGTAGCAAAAACGGCCTTTGGGTTGCAGATGTCAGATATATAATATAACATACGAAGGATGCATAAGCCGATGCATATGTTGCCTTATTAAAATGATTAAATGCCCCCCCCCCCCTTTACTCCACCCCTATCTTATCATGAACCGTTTTGTCTTTATTAGGTGGTTCGGCACTTCCGCACTTCCGCAGCTCATTATCCAATCGCCATCGAAAATTATACAAGAGGTGGTCGGAATTCGTACCGCAATGGGGGTAAACCGTACCGCGCGAAATCCTGTCCCGCATACTAACCACATTAAGGTGTAAAAACTTGCATGATGTATTTATTTTTACTGGTCCATTTGCTCTCAAATTGTTACCCCTCTTTATCACTAGACCTGGTTTATTTAAATCAACATAGCATGGGCCGATCAAAAACGCGAAAAGGTATTCCGATCACTTATCATGGGATCACTCTCGCCATCCGATCGCCCCTCCGATCCGTGCCATTAATCCCTGTACGTGCAATTACTGAAACTATGAGAATATTTCCTTTTACTTGATAAATAACAGTATTATTTTTAGTTTTTTACGTGAGTGTTTGCAAAATATATTTTTCTACCTCGGGCTTTTCTGGAATCCAAGTACACCCTACGTAGGGAAAATAGCATTCGCTTATTTACAAACCTTATTACGTCCCGTGCCTACGACTCGTGCCGTAAGCCTCTCGGTTTGCAAATTAAAGCCTTTTCAATCTCATACGAAAGCTACTATATCTATTCCATATAATAGAATAAAATAGTATCAAGAAATTTTAATAATAATAATAATATTAATGAATGTCCCTGTATAAGGCACTGTTTCGAAATGCATTAAAAAAGAAGGCAGCTATGAATAGAAATAG
Source organism: Copidosoma aretas (assembly GCA_030522625.1). Lineage (NCBI taxonomy): Eukaryota > Metazoa > Arthropoda > Insecta > Hymenoptera > Encyrtidae > Copidosoma > Copidosoma aretas. The sequence goes on along the minus strand of JAPYYV010007778.1, from coordinate 9,213 downwards.
GATATGTAACAGAGCAAAACACAACATGCTGAAAAGGATTATGGCTCTGGCCTTCTTACCACATGATAATATCAAAGACGCGTTTGATTATTTGGTGGAAGACTGCAAGCTGGAACACGGCGATTACTTCGACAGATTCATACAATACTTTGAAGATGAATGGATGACAAAGGTTACTCCAGAAGGTTTGTTCAATGTATTTTAATCAAAATAAGAAACATGCGATTGTTGTCTCCAGCTCTGTAAGACAATAATTGAAGATAATAAATCCAAAATTTTAGTGGTGGTAGACTGACAATACTTGATGTAATACAACCTGCGCACAGTACGACTTGCTCGAATGCGCGGTGCTGTTATTACATGATTGTGCCGTACGTCTGAAAGTTGTTTTTATTGCCGAAAATGCAAAGTGTTACCATGTGGCGCAAGGCCTTTGGGCCCATATTAGTAAAATATTTTTTCTTACCATAAGCCCAAAGTGCAGAACAGCCTTTTCGCCCTCAGGTCGCACTTTGGGCCCTTAAAACCACTTTGCGCCCACGGGCAGAAATTTTGGGCCCGGAGGGCCGAAAAAAATTTTTCTGACCTAGGGCGCAAAGTCTTTTCTCGGGCCCAAAGTGTGCCCATGGGCGCAAAATTGCACTTTGCGCCCTCGGCAAGAAAAATAATATACGAGACTCGGGCACAAAAGTAAAATAAGCACGCCCTTCGGGCGCTCAATTTTTTACTTCCTGTCCTAGTGGCGTCATGTACTATTTTTCACCATCTTGAACATTTTTGAGTGGCTAGTGCGCCATGATTAGGACAAATCTAATTCGATACGCGAATCTGACAGGGGTGGTCCCAATTGTCTCTTGTAGATTGCTTTGCAAGCACCCTCAGGCCTGGGGACAGGGCCAGACTAATGCATATTTGTGACGGAAACTACTATTCCGAGCATAATCGTTTGCCTGTACGGCATTAAACTGTTCGTCTTATCGAGAAATTTTATTTTTTATCATTAGAAAGGAATGCATCATTTACAAGTATTTTACATACGCATAAATAATAATTTTCGTCACAAATGAAGAATGTAAGTCATAACTTATAAATTTATATACCTGGCATTGCAGTATTAATATTATATCTTTTTATGTTGTCGGATAGGTAAAAGTGATGAATTTATCAAAGACGTATCGAAATTTTGTAAACAGATCGTGTACATCAATTGGAATTCATAAGTATTTTATAAAGCATTAAAAGGAGAGTAAGCAGCATCAAACCGCATATGAAAGTAGTGGAACGATCGCTCAAGCGCGAAACAGTTATAGAGCATGAAATCTGATGACATTTAACCAATTCTGCCACCACTAAAATTTTACTTACTGAAAACTATACATGAATATACCAAATATTATGTTACGTCGATCCGTGCTTGCATACCGCAATATACTTAAGGTTGACGATCTTATTTCAGGCTTCAGTGTCTATAATCTGAAACACTTCACGAACAACTTCATGGAGTCATTCCATCATGTAATTACCATGTTATTCGGAAGAAAACCAGCCCCACTTAATTTTACTCGTAAGTATCCTTCACATTATAATTATGTAAGCCGATATTGTGAATGGTAGGAAAACTTAAGTAAAATGTTCAAAAAAAAACGAAAACAATCTGCTTAATAACCATATTATATTGTAAATATTGCAGCCGATTTTGATGCAATAGAAAATAAAGACGATAAAATACAAGGTTAATACATTGCGAAATTGTACAAGTAACTGTTTTTTTATAATCTTAAGCTTGCAAAATAATTGTTTTTGTACTAAAAGCAGAAAAACATTTATAAAATAGTATTTTTCACGTTAAAAGGAAACGTTTAAATACAAAACTCGTAATTTTAAGCGAAAGTTCATCCAAAAGGAAATGACCCCATTAAATATATAATTAACTCTTACACATATTTGTATGTATATTTTTTGTAATATATTTATGCCAATATACTTATTGTGTACCTATACATAACTATGTCAATATAAATTTTCTACACTGAGCGCCCGATTTCCTATAATAAAAGAAAAATTCTTCACCCGCATTCCGTTAAATATTTTTTATCACTTATAAAAATTTAATTTTCTGTCTTCTAACCTCAAAATAGCACTTTCACTGCTTGATTTTAGGTTATCAGACGGAAAAATAGTATTCGAAACTCGTGCGTAAAGGCTTATTTACGAACTTGTACGAAATATACTATTGATCGGAATAAGTATTTCATCAAATTGAATTTTATTTTTTTATTACGATGTTTTCATTTAAGAGTAAAAAAAAATTTTTTAATCACATAAATTTTGTTTCAATTGAAAGACAATATTTAACGGAACGAGTGTGAAGAAATTGTCTTTGATTCTAAGAAATTTGGCGCTTAGTGTATACCGCGAAAAAACGTGTAAATTGAAACATACTTCTTTAAATAAAAATTGTGATTATATTATTTCAATAGGTACATTGGTACAGCTCGTAAAGAGTAGTTGGTTTGACTTGCGTTCACTTGAACTAGATGCCAATCCTAAATGCAGTAGTAGTGAGAGACACGAAACGTTTCACGAGACAGTAGTGGGGTATTGGAAGTTGTTAGAGAGTGGAGATAGAACTCCGAATGACATTGTCAAACTAATTGCAAACGTCCATGATAAGTAGTTGTACTGGAGATGATCCCTCGCATAGCGAAAATGAAAGTGAAGGTGAGCGTCAAGATGAAGATAATATTGCTGATTGTTATGATGAGGATGATGGCGAGTCATCTGAAGATAATGAACGATTTGTTAATGACATTAACGAAGGTATTTTTTTAGTATCATAAATTAGTTCTAAATATACTTTTTTTTAACGTATCAGAGAAAAAACTTTCTGATGGTTTCATATTTTATTACCGTTTTTTAAACAAAACGTTGTTGCAGACAATTGTAGCAAGTCATAAATGCACCTCTTGGGTATCGATTGTTTGCATAAATTACTTTTGAACGCGAGTTTTCTTGCATACGTATACTCTAAACCCTAAAGTGTAAGAATTTAGCCTGAAAAGTGTAATTTTCATAATTTACACACTTTACAAAGTGTACTTTTCGTAATTCACACTTTTCAAAGTGTACTTTAAAAAATTCACACTTCATAAGTATACTTTTCGCAATTCTCACTTAATAACGAGGGTTAATCTATTTGTGTATATATATATGTGTATATATATATATATATATATATATGTATATTATATACAAAAATCTGATACAATTGTTCAATAATCGAATAGCGTATAACAAATATATATGTATTAAAAGCAGTTCATAGATATGTCATAGGCTACTTCTTCGATATTATAGTGAACAGGGGCGGCATTACTGGTATCGAAGGTGTGGAAAGCTCCATACCATAAATAATTCATGGTATGGAATTCCATACCTGCAAGACAGGCTACCCTTATTGATTATGTAACAAAAAATTTTCAAAGGCAAACTACTGAAGAACTTATGTTTAATAATTTCATTTAAAAATTTAAAATCAGTAATTAAAAATTTGAGATTTATATTTTTTATGTAATTGAATATATTCTTATGATTTCTACATTATTTCGTTCAACCTTCTCTTATTTAATGTAAAAGACTTGAAAGGTGGCGTGAAAATGACCAGCTGAGCGCTTACAAGACATATTTATAGCCTGTTTAAGGTTTATTGGGCTCAGGCTCAATGGTATCCAATTCCATACCATAAAAGAAACCGCTGTCAATAAATTAGCAAAAAGCATCCTCCACAACATTCTTCTGCAATTATTTAAGTAAAAAAAATCAAATTAAATATTAGAAAGTTTTAAAATGTAAAAATAAGCTATTCTCGTGCTCTATGATGTAGAATTATTTCGAAAATAATATAATTTTTATCTGCATAGTACCAAAAATATTGTAAAATTTTTTTTTAATTGAGAACAATTGAACAAAAAAATGGAACTTATTACTGAAATCGATATACGTGATATAACTATCTTGTAGTTAAAATATTATTGAATTATATAAAGCTATTTAATCATCTATAGAACGTAACTATTGATGAAATCAAATTTAAATTTTTTTACTCCAAAAACAGCAAAAACCGTTTTTTTAGCAATAAAGATCATTATAACAACCTTGATAGGGTATAAAACGTCAAATCTTCTTGTAAACCTATACAAGAATATAAAAAGAAACCTTTTGAGCCCTGGATCATTAAAATCATTTGGAGGGTTTCTGAGATATGACTGATTCATGAAAAAATATTGTAGATTTTCTTCAATAAAAAATGATTACATGAAGTAAAAAAAATTATTCTCAATTTAAAATGAAGCGTTTTAATGCTCAATGAAATACAACAATTAAAGAGATCAAATTTTAAATTTTTTTACCCTAAAAGTAGGAAGAGTCCGCTTTTTGGACATAGAAAATCGTTAAAACAACCTTAATAATGTGTGAAACTTGAAATTATTTTTGAAATTAATGCAAGGATATAAAAAAAATATTTTAAGTATTGAATCATCTTAATCACTCTAGAAATTTCCAAGATATGAGTGATTTTCGACAAAAATCATAGTATTTCTTTAATAAAATATGTACAAAATGACTTATCAAGATGATTGAAAATAAAAAACAGAGATTTTAAAGCTCTATTAGATGTTACTGTTCAGAAATTGAAATTCAATTCTTTCCATCCTTAAAGAAGTAAAAACCTGTTTTTTTGACAACAAAAAATCGTAATAAGAACCTTAATAAGGTACAAAACTTAATTTTTTTTCCGAGCCGCCATAATGATAAGAAAACAAAAATTTTAAGCCTAGAATCATCGAAATCTACCATTGGGTTCCTGAGATACGACTCTCAGCTGATATGTCATGCCAATATGTCATCAGCAGCTAATCATAAAATTTGAAATTGATCAAAAACTCCTGAATTTTGCAGCTTTCAGCACTGTGGAGAACCATATTGAGTGTACCATCCGAATGGTACATCGAAAAAAGTATCTATCGACCCTAAATAGTGGTTATTTTAATAGATACTCATAATAGATACATAGTACTCCGACGACAAATTAATTTCAAGCCCATTATTACTTAGGTTGTTTCTTTCCGGAATGGGCGATGTACTCCCTGGTGTAAATGTCTCATTTGAAAATGAATCCAGATATTTTTTTCGATGTAACAGTTCATCATCAATGGCATCATTTGCTAACGTCTCAGTTATTCCATAATATTCCAGCTCAACAGTATCCTGTTCAATTGTAGGCGTAAAACCTGTTTTTTTTTTTCCACGATATTAGGTAAGCATCTGTTCCACCATCCATTCGGTTGGTTCAAATTTAACTATACCTCCTGCGTCTTTAATGTACTGAGAAGCCAACATTATTGAACACGTAGTTTCAAAGGACAAAAGGCTTCTAGTTTTCGATTTTTCCATGTAAAGTTTACTCCATGTTCGCTCGGGAGCTGCGTTCGAATTCGGTATGCATAAAACTTGAAGCGCGAGATCTGATATATTTTTAAACAATTTTTGGTTTGTTTTTTCATCTTTTACTTTTCTGATTTCAAACCAAAATTTCTTAAAGGTCTTGTAATTACGTAAATTTTTTTCCAATTCTTCAGAAAATGTATAAGTTTTCAGTAGTACCCACTCTTGATTGATTGCTTCTTTCAAAGTATCATTTGAATCGGAAATAGTACAGTTGAACTTAGGAAACACATCATTCAAATCGGGGTATTTTTCTAAAAAAAAAGAATATAATGCATTGTTTGGATGAAAGCATCTTAAGTGTATTTTGTAATCATCATAATTAAATCGGGTTTTAAACTCTTTACTGAGTTCAATTAAAAACGTTTTGCAATTTTCTCGAATCACGGTTTTCTCGTCACTGTCATCTTGATCAATAGAAAAATGTTCAGAGCGCTGAACACAATCATTAACGTAGTCGTTATCCATAAACATTTTTAAATATCTGACATATGTTTCTGAAACTGGATCCACATTTTCGGGCACAATTAAATCTTCTCCCTGCAATTGCTCATTTATTTTAGTCATACATGAGAACGAATGTTTCATGAATGTAAAGTAGGCATGCGTTATAGGGTCTGTTTAAGTATCTAAAATATAATGAGGAGTTTTCTCCGTATTATTGTGCTGCGAAGGTTTACTAATTTTACATTATTTTCAAAAAAAAATCTTCAACGCTGTCCACCTTCGAAGTATTCGCAAGATGCAATCGTAATATGAAAGCCATCATGTTTCACACGGCCTTAATACCTATAATCAAAGGATCCAATCTCAACATTTTTTGAACTTTCATAATTTTTTTCTTTCTTCTTGAGCTATAGGCCATGTAATCGTAAATGGTAGCGTTTTGAGCACACAAATGCTGTAGGTGACAAGAACATTTAATTTTTAATACATTGTGAACTTTCTCCGTTAATTTGGTAGTGACAGAATCATGCTGTCCTATTAAAACACTGGCATTATCCGTGCATATTGCCATAATGTTAGTAATGTCAATATCTTGATGAATAAAAGCATTTTTAATTTTTGTGTATAAAGCATCAGCATCAGTTGGTAAATCATCGTTCTCATCATACACAGGTAGTATCTCGAATAATAAACTGACGATCTCCTCTTGATCATCATCAACATACATAACATTGATGCACATGAATGATTTAGTCGTATGATCTGTTGATTTGTCAATTAAAATAGAAATTTTTTTATTTTTTGATATGTCCACCATCTTCTGTATATGAGCTGGAGCTATAACATTATTTATAAGGCTTTGAACTTTTTTTCTCGGTAAATAAGATTTTTAATAATATTAGAATCCTGAGTTAAATTTTTTTTAAAGTGAACAAGATTTTCTGTGAAAAGAAATGATTTATAAAAAAAAACGCACATGCCCGAAATTTTTATTTCTGCAACTGTTACACATAGTTGCATATCTTTATTAGTTCCACTGTTTATCAGGTGTTTCTCAGTTAGCAAATGCTCGTCTAAAACGTTTCTATAATCTGAGTACGTTTCATTACAATCTAAACATATGACTTTTTTATGTGCAGTGGTCACACGAGAAAAAAATGAGTATTTTGATTCACTTAACCAAGATTTTCTAAATTGTTTTCTATCCAATTTATTCCGACTTGGATCGGGCGATTTCTGTGAATCCGTACTTACAATCGATGAATTTATTATTAACTTGTCACAGTCCCCAACGATTTGGTCATCCTTATTTGATGGCTGTAAGTTTGTTCCGTTTATGTCTTCGCACGAATTGGCTATGTTTACATCTTGTAAATGACATTGATTCTCAACTATCTCAATGTGCTCATCTTGCGCACCAATGAGTTTTACTTTTATGTTTTTTTCCTTACAAATTATAATATGTTTTTCCGAGTGTAGATGTCTTTCTAATTTAAAAATATTGCTTTTTAAACTTTTACCACATGCCGTACACCACGCATTCTCGCTATCATGAGGGCTATTGCTCAGCCAAGATTTAAAACAAGGCTCTTGTTCCCATAAAATATTGTATTTTCCCATATTATTATTAATGTTTTGTACTAGTAATTATACGTGACTCTGTACATGTAATCGTGGAAGCATGTACTAACAGACCTGCGAAAGAAAACGAAAAAGTAGTCGTAATAGACGCAGACGAAAAATACTAATTTATTGATAGTCTATTATATTATTTATTTGTATCTGATCATTACGTTATGATTTATTGGCACAACGATAATTTCACTACGTAATCATCAGACTGATTCCAAAAATGTATGCAGGCAACAAAAAGAGCAATTGTAGTGGTGACCCTTAGACTTAATGTTTTTTTGAACTGTGTGCCTAAGATTACAATTATTAATTCTTGCGAAAAAACTGTCAAAAAACTTGCTGGTTTTTTATACAATGACATGAAGGATAGTGCTGATTTAATTTGGAAAACTTCAATTTGTGAATTGAAAAACTGGTAATATAAGTAAACACTTGCAAATTTTGTTGTCATCAACTAATTACAGAATTTATTCTTGAGGAAGAGAAATGTAGTATGACGTAGTTCAAGGTATGCCTCACTTATACAAAATTTAGATCAATGTACGTCAAGTTTTTATTTTATAATTCGCTTTGCACGTAACAATTTGTTTCGGCAATTTAAATATATTCATTTTAACATAAATCATATCGTAATGGAAATGTACGTGACGTATGCGTAGGTAGAGACGATTCAAGATGGAAATCATCGCAAAATTTGTGTTTGTTTTGCACAAACATGGACTCTAAAATACGCAAATTTTTTGATACATGCTATAAAAGCTATTTGCATATTTCACTACCAGAATATAATTTTTTCTAGTTTTGTTTACAACCCTTTTCTTTTGTCGTTTGTAATGTATACATAGCCTTATTTGAAAAAAAGTATAAACAAAATGGCAAAAACAATATGTAGGTATGATTGAACCACTACAAAAAGCTAAAAAATGGTTTAATATTTCTTCCGTTAAGTTTGAACAGCCCATTCTTATATTATTTTCGCGATTTTACGAATCAATGCTATACTTACAGTCAATGAACAGTTATGAAGCTGTAAAATACGACTGATACGATTTGCAGGTCATTTTGAATGGCTAAGTGCAACCAGTGAAAAAGTTTTTTCTTTTTTTTTCGTTATTTTATTTAAATAATGTGCCCAATTAATAATTCTGACTAATAAAACTTGTCAGTTTACTTTGCTGCAATTTTAACCGTAATAATTATTTTAGTAACTCATCGGAATGACATACTTTATTCGATTTTTCAACAAAAACATTTATCTTTAAGGCAGCTCCCTTGCGAAAACCTACGGAATGAAATATGTTTCATTTGATAGATTTTGATCCGCTGAATTCAACGGTGTCCTTGTTTATACCCCGAGCGGGAGAAAATCTCGAGATATTTCAGTTCAAAGTTGTACTTTTTAACATGAGCTCATATGCCAGAGCATTAAAAACTCAGCTTTACAGGCATTTTCCAACTCACAATGAAAAACCTTAGCACACATATTATGATGTACTTGTAGAAGAATCTCTGTTTTTCTTAATTCTGTCTTGCAAAATGCTGGTAACGGGGCATTTTTAAAAGATATTTGCCAAGAAAGACGTGAAAATCAGTTTCATGGTTATGAGATAGACACTAGCAGAATACCGA